>CABFVX010000532.1:61341-105382 GCA_902151425.1 Timema shepardi | reverse complement strand
ACCATCTTGTTAGCAACACTCGTTATGCAGATCTTGATAATGGTACATGGTGATAAGTTGCTATCTTAAGATGAAACTTTTAAAATTATATAAGTGGCGGGTGATAAGTCTTTACTTTATATCTGCATTATCATATTTAATTTATATACAGATTTATGAATACTTAAATTAATTTACAGATATATCAATATACATGAATATTAGTCTAGTTCTTTGACAAGCCCATCAGTTCATTTATTAATACTGTACATCAATTATTTCATTTATGGCGAATTTATTTCATTAATTTAAAAGAAGAGTTACTACAGGAAGGGTAAGCATTGCTCTGGCCTATTTGACTACATGATTAGTTTCCCTAATACTTTCTTCAAATCTTACTATTTTAAAATTAAAGTTTCAGAAATAAAACAAAGCCTATGGAAGAAACATTACCTTTTGTTTTTTACTAATAGGCGTGCTTTGATGGGACAGTTAATTTAATAAAAAAAATCTTCTGTACAAAACTTTTAAATTTTGAAAAAGCATCATGGTTAGGTTGTACGAATATTATGTCCTCAAATTCTTACAAGTAAAATAGTTTATGGTTGATATTTTGATAAACTTGTCTAAATTGATATATAGTGATGTATTTTTAAACTTATTTGTAGAAGAAAACAAAAAAATATATATTCATCAATAAGAATTACTTTATTTTAAGTTTCCAAAATATTAAGGACCACCACACACTACGCAAGTACTAATCAAATGGTGGTCCATGGACCGGTGTTGGCCCATGGGCTGGTAGGTGCCGGTTCATGATCAGCAACCATGACAAAAAAAATTACAAGTTAAATCAATTTAAAAACTCTATGAACAGTTTAAAAAATACAAGACGTTTTGTTTGAATAACAGTTATTCAATTCAATACATATTCACAGCAAAGAACTGTTTCTGATTCTTTAGGCTCGAGAAATTGGCTGGTGGAACTAATAAAAATAAACATCATCGCCCAAAATAGGTCGTTCTTACTTTACTCGTAAATATGATCCCTCTTATATTCAATTCTGTTTTATTGACATGAATGATGGTGGATACGGTATAGCAAAACCTCAATACGTTATTTGTGGAGACGTTTTGTTTAACGATGCGATGAAGCCTTCAAAGTTGAAACGGCATTTAAATACCAAACACAAAGATGTGACTCCAAAGTCAAAAGAGTATTTTCAGAGAAAGTGTGTTGATTTTAAAACCCGACATAAAATTTATTTAATGCATCACACACAAATAGTAATGTTATACGCACCTCATATAAATTCGCATTTCGGGCTGCTAAGGCAATAAAATCATATATAGTATGCGAAAACCTTGTGAAGGTTTGTATTAATGACGTTTGCTTTGAAATATTAGATGAGACAGCGGCGAAGAAAGTTGCTCAGGTTGCATTCTCGTAAAGTTAGAAGAATTCATGATCTTGCCAACGATATGGAAGAACAGCTCGTAGAGCAGGTTCAATTTGTAAAGTGATTTTCTTTGCAGCTTGATGAATCCACCAATGTGGCTGATATAACAATTTTGGTGGTGTATGAAGGTGATTTGAAGGAAGAATTATTTTTTCCGTTTCACCGCAAACAAACACAAATAGCTCTGACATTTAAGCGATTACTTTATCGGCAAATGTGGATTTGATTATAAGTTTTATGTAGACATATATACTGATGGTGCTGCAGCAATGACAGGGAGACATTCTGGAGTGAGTGCCCAGATTAAGGGCCAGTTTCAGAGTCAAATTTAGTACGCCACAAGTGCGGCGCTACACTAAGTACATGACGACACCTACCTAAACCAGAATGGAATGGGCCAGTTTCCTATGCGAGAACGGCCCATTCCATTCGAGTTAAGGTAGGTGTCGTCTTGTACTTAGTGTAGCGCCGCACTTGTGGCGTACTAAATTTGACTGTGAAACTGGCCCTACGCCTTTGTCACCCGAATGCAAATCTACACACTGTTTTATTCACAGAGAAAGTCTCGTCACAAATAAAATGTCGACAGAACTGAACAACCTGCTCACTGGAGTGGTAATAATAATTGTAAACCACGTAATGGAAAACAGTTTAAATTCTAGATTGTTTGCGGCACTCTTCCAATATATGGAGGCTGACTGTAAACAGCTACTATTACATGTCAACGTACGTTGGTTGTCAAGAATGTTTGAGCTGAGAAATGAGTTTGCTGAATTTCAAAAAGAAGAGATCCTACCTAGTCATAACTGTTTAGAAACAATAATTGGATAGCTAGACTGACCTATTTGACAGATATATTTTCAATTTAAAATAAATTTATCACGTCCATGCAGAGAAGAATGTCTTCTTGTTTTACAATTGCCGACAAGATAGTAGGGTTGAAGCGAAAGCTGAAAACATGGAAAACAGAATTCTCAGATCTTAGTGAAATTGCAATGAAAATTCTTTTACCATTTGCCTCAACTTACCTTTGCAAGACTGATTTATCTACAATGGGTGTAATTAAGACGAAACAACGTAATGGTGCGGATATTCATTGTCCATTGAGTGGCACTGTCCAAAATAGAGCCACAGCTTGATAGAATGTGCAAAAATAAGTCAACCTCATTTGACCCATTAAGTGTTATATTATTTTGTCTTTAATATCAATAAAACTGTGCTTCTGTAAAACATAATATTTTTAATTTGTTCCCCACAAGCTATTAACTTTCCACCAAGCAAGTCCCTGGGTGTAAATGAAAAAAATATACCAATCCACCACACGGTAAAGTTTGAGTAGCACTGCACTAGGCGACCTGGTCGCCCGCGTCCAGTGAGAATGCTTATGGTTATTGGGACAGTGCGCATTTAGCTGCAGCGGCCAGTCAGTCGCGGTGGCCACTGGGATACTCGGGGGTGTGCAGGCGTCCAGCTCGCGAATGGATGATTACACATGATTATATGGTAGATAGCAATCCAACACCTTAGCTCAGTCATTAGCATGTAGATCTAATGAGCTAAGGGTCACGGTTTCAATTCCCGGAATGGCCGAAAAGTGTATCATTGGTATAATATGGGCTCACCTTTTCATAGTGACGAACTAACGGCCAGGAACAGGATGTTGTGTCTGTCCTGGTCTTACGTTATATTATAAGGCCTGTGAAGCTACGACAGGCCTAGCAGTCTGGTAGTGGAAAATATATGGCTTGAATAAAAAACTGACCCAGGCCACAGGCTGGAGACATTAATGGAAGCAAGCGAAAATGTGACAGTCATCTCCAGACATAACTCGTGATAAGTTTGTCAATGTTGTCTATGCACCGAACGTGTTTTTCCAACATATAATAATATTTTTCCACTGAGTATTGCAATTAAAGCAAGTGTTCATCAAAGGAAAGTACATATATCCTTGTGTGATGAAAAAAAGTCTTCAGATGGACTAAAATACGGATAAAATATTGCAAGTAATCCGTTTTCATTGTGCGTTTGTATCATAGGATGCATCCAGAATCTTATATTTCTTATCTTTCGCCATTTTCTTAACAAGTACCAACATGCTGCTACTTGCTCCGTGTTCATTTTCTGACTGATAAAAATAGGATAAATTAGGGAAGATTACTTGGCTTGAGATTTTTATTTTGTACTCATTTAAACAATATAGCTATTTATGTGTCAAGAGTTAAAAATAATAATAGTTCAAAATTAAACATTACTAATTAAATTAATTTATTAAAATACACACAGATCTATGTTTCTAAATAAGTTTAAGGAATGTATTTTGACAGCCTAATATAATATATTATTACATAAAAACTTAATGAGTGGCCACAAATAAAAAAACACACACAATAAAACTACTAACTGTGGATTCAAATTTGGTGAGGTGAGATCAACACAAATTATATACCAATCATAAATGATCTCTAGAAATGATTAACAACACGTCCAAACTAGTAAACTTCTTAAGTGACTATGACATCATACATAGTTCCTTCCCTTGACTTTCCTCTCCTTCATACTCTCAACCCCCTCACCACTCCAATACCGCCCCAACCCCTTGTTTCTTGGTGGGAGAATTTCACACAATTCATACCCTGAGCCCATGTTCCGTATCCAGACAACCCCGCCAGCAATGACGTATTGATTTGATGGAATGTGATCTTCAAAAACCACCCTCTTCTAGTACCTTACCCTTAGAACCCCTCGCCTTTCACAGCCCCCATCCTTCTCCTGCCAATTCTGACGCG
The DNA here is from genome assembly GCA_902151425.1 of Timema shepardi. Taxonomy (NCBI): domain Eukaryota; kingdom Metazoa; phylum Arthropoda; class Insecta; order Phasmatodea; family Timematidae; genus Timema; species Timema shepardi. The sequence goes on along the minus strand of CABFVX010000532.1, from coordinate 101,157 downwards.
ATATTGAATTTTTCCCTAGTCTTTTTTTCTCTCCTGGTTTTGACGGAAACGTTTCGTCCGCCGGTGTCATTCCGAGAATTCCGTGACGCCTTTCATTCCATATCTTCTCGAGATGGAGGAAGTAGTAAGAGAGAGAGTGGGGGTTTGATCTGAGATCATATTTTTGAGTGTTGGGATGTGGGACAAATGCTGGCAGTTTTTTTTCTCTTTTCTTGGAGTGCTATGAATCTCAAATATTCGTTTGTGTTCCTCGTGTCCTCTGTTGAACAAGTGCCTCTTTCCTCCGTCAGTTCATGAGCTAGGATATAATTTCACACTTGAAGTTATTAAAAACTTTAATATTTTAGATAATCTTTGGATTAATGATGGACAGATCGACCTATAAAAAATAGGGTAGTATATATAACATGTAGGTCATTCAAAAATAATGTCATCGATTATAATGAGGAGGGGCCCTGAAGGGAAATGCATCTGAGTTAGTGTGTAGGGTGGAGTTAAAAAACAAATTGAAATTCTTGTTCAATGATCACGGCTGGGAATTTAACCTTGACATACCCTTCATTGGGAGCCATAGTGTCAATGCAAGTCTAACACCTTAGACCACTGAGCCACATTTGCAGGGAGATGTGAAGTATGACTATAAATGGTTGATTTGAAAAGCACTTGTTCAACGTTGTTGACGTGGAGGACATTGTTCGAATCCCGAAAGGGTGTAATAAGGGCTATTATATTTACACAGGTGATTTTCATTGTGATTTTTATAATCCTCTTTCCACACTAATGCGGGTGAATTTATTTCAATAAACTGACCCTTACTTATGGCCTAGATTATGTCGTTGGTAGCCCTACAACAATTTTTTTAATCTGCCTTCTAAAAATAAATTTTACGGTTTCTTGATCCTTTACCTAAAAATGGAGATATTTACTCAAAACTTAAAAGATATTTTAAATGAAAAATATACATTGTTGCAGAAACATTTCCTGATAAGGCATAAATGGAATAATATACAATTTTACAGAAACATATTAAGAGCTAAGCAATCATTATTTTAAAGCTCATTTTACAAATATATTCGCCAATAGCTCCTTAACTATTAGGTCTATAATACATATTTCTAATAAAAGTTTGTTTTTATTTTTTAATAAGACAGTTTTTCAACTGTAAATTATTTCGTATCTCAAAGAGTTGCAGAGATATGATTAAAATTTAAGATAACCGCTCATGTAAGGTATCCTCTAAATTATTTTACTGGAAAATGCGATAGGTCGTTTTGACGATAAGCCATTTTGTTTATAATGTTAAACTATTATTATTATTAGCATCGCGTCTTACTACCCGTTCGGGTTATACGCACTTACGCTAATGTGTTAATGGTAGGATGATTGTGAGATGAAATGGAGGACCTACAGTTTAACGTGGAATCCGAACCACGGTGGAGACCTGGCATTCCTAATGTTAAACTGTTCATGAATACAAATTTTAATCAAAAGCGTTTAAGTCAATTTTGAGAAAATCTATTTTTCTTTTTTGGGCCTTCAGTAACCTACCTGTCGGTGTCTAGTAACATCGATACATATGTATTATGTATGTCACATAAGAGACATAGATCCCTCGTAATAAAGAAAGCCTCAGTCGACCAAGCTATTCAGAACAGCCCACAATAAGTTTACACATATGTATTGAAAGTAAGCTTTGCTTGTGTGTAGTCACACACCGGTAAATTACATTTGACAAAACATCAATAAGTATGATACGTTTTTTAAGCTATAAGTAAAAGAGTGAAAACGAGGACAAAGGATTCTTGTTTTTTGAAGAGTCTACGCATGGTGTTAGGTTTTTGATAGTTGACGGCAGGACCTTCGAGGTAGGACCTAAAGTCCGTTCACCGTAGGAATTGTTTTCTGAAAGGCCTTTTCCCCTAGCAGAAATCTATTATATAGTAGGATATTGGTAAGATAAAAGACCTTTCAGAGAGTAATTCCTACCGTGAATGGAGTATATGTAGTTCTTTTCCAGGATGAGGTGGAGCAGACCACCGATGTAGGGTACTCAAGGACTGTGTACTATAATAACTGCCTTGGATATAGTTTTCGTAGTATTTTACCAATTAGCTATCTTACATCACAATATGTACTCAAGTCTACAATAACACACTTCGGTGGCCACGTGGTCTAACGCGCTACTCTAGTGTTGGACTAAACTGTGGGGAGCTTGGGGTTCAATTCCGGTTGGGGGCATTGAGGGGGGTTTCCCCTAAATTGTTTTCCACTCTAATTCTACGCAAATGAGGATGAATTTAATCTAAATTAAGCCTTAATAATCCCTAGACCATTAGCGTAATTAGTATATAAACCTATAGCCCGAAAGGGTAGTAAAAGATGGTACTAAAAAAAATTCTACAATAAATCCATCAATACAACGAGTTTGACTATTTTAAACGCTACTACTCGACAACTCCACCCTTTAATAGGTTTCCTGAAAGATTGTCATCTATGTGTATATATATATATACATATAATGGGTAAGGGGGGGGGGCGGGACGGGAAGCGTCATACCCTTAATATTAGGGTTAGATATCTAATTCTACAAATTCCTCAGATGAATATTATGAAAACCCTAAATACCAAGTTTCAACCAGTTTAGTACTGTAAAATGGTTCCGGCTATAGACCTAGATACAAACCCACAGATAAACAGATGGCATTGCGAAAACTACTTTTTCGATATCAGTGGGTTATGATCGTCAACATCCATCAAAACCTTAAATTTGACTCTTTTTTTTATGATCACAATACTCTCTCTACTCAAATCTCCACGAGAAAGTAAAAAGCACTATCACCATCATTGGTCGGATTGTATCAACAAACCCACCCCAGTGAGCACGTGGACTGAATGTCAGTCTTATCTAGTATGATTTTTCGGTGAAGGTTAGGTCAGGGATTCGAATCTCGTCTGGGTGTATTGAGAGTGTGGTTTTCACACTCATTCACCACACAAATATGGGCACACGTCCTTAAAATTATATCTTTTCCATGCACAGCATATTAGAGTAATTAGTTCATATGTCTTCAAAACGAGTGGATCATGAGACGCGGTGACAAAAATCAAATTATAAACAGTCAATAAGGATGTATTACTATTGGTTTTCACAGTATAGGTCCGCTGTGGTCCAAATATGGTAGAAACAACACAGTGTATTCAAATATATTTTGTTAATATTTTGAATAAAAATGTATGTGTGATTCTTCCACTTCAATAATGTAAATTTGTCATTTTTTTTCTAGAAAGAAAAAACTCATTCATAAAATGTATGGAGTGGAAAAAAGGTTATAACACCGTGGTGTTAAAAAAATATCAAAAAACATGAAAAATGTAATATAAATCATCATTCTTCTTTTAACAAATGTATTTCATGAATATTTACTGTGATGGTAAAGCTAGACTCTTGTAGTGAGAAAAAAAATAGCAATGTTTTTAATATAACAGATATATATTGTGGTTTTTTTTTCTGTCCTGACAATAGGTACAAAAAATAATAACATATTTCCTTCTTTTGAGTCTCTCTCACCCATAATTTTCAGTTAACCTAAACAACTCCTCCCTTCCCTTTCTCTATCTCTGTCTTTGTGTGTTTCATGTCCATCTGTTATTTGTCTCTCTATTCCTATATGCATTCCTCTTTCTCTTAACGTGCTTCTGAAACTGACATCCCCAAAGCTACTCATCCTGATTTATCGCCTCATTCGCTTTTAGTAAAATAGAAACACGATCAAATAAAGTGGCCATTGAAAAAAAAAGCCTCTATACAAACACAATATTCATACTTTGTAAGGAGGTAATGTACTCCAAACATAGTGTGTGTGTGTGTAACAGTACAAAAGAATTGTTTCTATATTCTATGTGTGTGACAGCTATTTAATGATATTAATACAGAGAGAGAGAAACGGGAATTTTTTACCTTTTACATTTACTTGGGGAGATTAAGCTATTTTGCGAAATGAGCTACATCTTACTTGAAGCACCTAAGCACTCTAAGTACTATTAAATTCCGATATAAATGTACGAAATGGAAAGAGAGGAAATAAAACTATCAGTTCACCCTGCGAAGCCTTTTGTTTATCTGCTGATAGCACTTACCCTCTTCCTATGACGATTCTACGCACTCACCCTACTATTTGCTCTTGAAACCCATTGACTTGCATTTCAAAAGGATTTTTTTCTTGTTTCATAATTTAGATGTACATAATCATGCTTCCGTTGACTTTTTTAATCTTCACCCTGGCAGAAAGTAGTAAATCGTAGAGTGAGCGCGTATATTCGTCAGTGGAAGAGGGGAAGTTCTATAAGCAGATGAACAAGAGATCTCAAAGGGTTGAGTTGTTCATTTGCTTCCCCCTCTTTCTAATTTGTACATTGGCATCTAAGGGCCAGTTTCATAGTCAAATTTAGTAGGCCTAAGCCTCAAGTGCGGCGCTACACTAAGTACATGACGACACCTACCTAAACCAGAATGAAATGGGCCAGTTTCCTATGCGAGAACGGCCCATTCCATTCTGGTTTAGGTAGGTGTCTTCTTGTATTTAGTATAGCGCCACACTTGAGGCGTACTAAATTTGACTATGAAACTGGCCCTAAGTGTGCTAGTACTTGAGTGATTAGCTGAGTCAAGTTAAGATGCAACCCTCTTTGCGAAATAGCTCCTAAGAATTCACCCGGGTAAGCGACGTCGTTCACCACTAACATCCGACTATACGTCAATCCATCCTCGTCTGTCATCCCGCGCCTTGGTCAGAGAGAAAGTGAGATAGAGAGAGAGAGAGAGAGAGAGAGAGAGAGAGAGAGAGATGGTCCTTGCTATTTCACTGATTGGCGTCCAGGCGGTCAGAGATATAGAGTCCCCAAGTGTTTACATGTCGGGGCCAGTCTCCTGACTCAATATAGCTTGGCTTATAGAGGAGTTTCTTTCTCTCTCTAGTCACTATTCACCCCCCTCTCCCAACCCCTCCAACCACTCGATGATTTCAATTAGATTGGCGTATTTACCAAGCTCTCTTATTATGATTTCATATCGAAATCCCGTCCGTCCAACCGTCTGTGTGTTTGTGTCTACATGAAGAGGAGCTTGGTCAGTACAGCTATGATGACACGAGTACAGTTGGGTGAGGGTCTAAAAGAGTCAGTACTTGATTTTTTATTCTTATTATACCTTCGTTTTTCACAGCTTCACGAGAAATCGTGCACTTTTGCTGCTTGTGTTTTGTTTTTTCGAAAATTCCATGAGTCTTCGCCAATTGACTCTAACGTGACATGACGATAACTGGCACCCTCACTTTTCTGAGATACCTTTAGAATATGTGGTTCCCAAATAAAAATTGAAATGTTAAAATGGTTGCAAAGTTAGAGAAAAAAAAACATAAGAAAAACAGAACGTTTAGATTTTTTTTAATCTGCCCATATTCCATCGTGTTTGTTAAATCCAGTTGGGTCTCAAAAGATTGTCGTTCTAAGAAATTTGTCACAGTTTTAAAAATGTTGAGAAGCACTGCTTTGGATCATGTTGTTTATGTTTAAATTACATATAAGTTACTCAATATCCAGAAGGCTCAATATAAACTTATTACGTTATGGAGATATTGAAATATTACCCTGCAATTGGGCGGAAATTATGGGATTACGGAGTTTATTGTACTATTATGCCTCATGATGGGCACCATCTTTAGTGTTAAACACCCGCGATGGGCGCTAATTATGACTTTTTGGTTTAGTTAGCTGATATTTGCCCCGTGATCGAGCACTAATTAAATTTATATCAGTTCTGTACGACGATGACGACGCGAGCATGTCCTACTGCGCACTTGTATACGGTTTTATTATACTTCTTACACTTATGAAATAAGTAAGACCTTTAAATGTTTATATGATTTATTTATATGATTGCGCCCTTGGTGCCGAAGATTTGATATTAAATGATACAGTTTTTTCTGAAATTACGGATAGCTTTTGTATGATAATACACGTTCTGCGTTCTGAGTACTGTGTGCTATACTAATTTATGTCACGGCATTTCTCTATTTATTCATACGCACAAGCGGCTTAAATATGACCTACCCCTTGCCTCTTGGACCCCTTTTCTCTAGTGTCAAAACCAATTAATAAAAAGAGTCCTGGCGAACCAGGTTTTGAAGGCTAGCTTCCTATTGGGTAGAGGGAGCTAGCGTCAGTTTTTTTTTTTGTAAACACTACGGAGTTGATTTTTCAAAGAAAGAATAGAAAGTACAAACAAACGCTACATATAAATATATAATAATAGAAATATAAATAAAATTAATTAAGTAAGATTTGAACATAAAAATATTCCAAAGTAAAATACTTCAAATAGCCACTGGTACGCATAACATCGCCACAAACCACACAAGTACACTACAGAGGTTGTTGAATTATTATTTTCATACAAACGTAAAACCATTAAGTACGTGGTATGATTTTATTCAGGAAGGTCCAAACTTCACTAAAATGAAAAAAAAAAAAGCACCATACCATCCAATCTCCCCTTGGGTTTCCAAAAATACCCCTTACCAAATATTACCAACTTAAAAGAGCAAAGTTATTTTTCCTACCACGTCTTAGGCCTACTACCTATTTGAGAATATATTAATCAGTCTAATATTGTAGGGATTATGAAGGTGAAATTTATAGTAAATGTATTAGATGACCGAGATTCAAACCCCGATCTCACCAATGCGGGTAAGAGCCAATTAGAAAATAAGGGATGACATGTTTTGAATCTTACAAATGCCTTCCATTACAACCAATGATAGCCTGTCTCCATATAAGTGGTCCATGGCTCTCATACCAGCAGCTAGGGGACATCCATACGCCACCTACTGTAACCCTTTTATCTTCCCATTATTTTTTGACATCCCCACCCCCTGGTTCATGTAACAACAAGTATACATTTAACATGATGCCACTCCCCTCCTCCTTGAGTATAGTAACTTCTCACATCAAGAGAGAATGTCATTATTTCATAGGGAAGCTTTTGTGAGATTTAAAATAGGCCTCACATTTAATACAACTTAGAATCAGTGATGTATTTAATATGTGTTTATTAACGGGGAAAACATGAACAGTAATATTATTTTTTCAACATTATAATTTAAGTAAGATCTTTGTTATGTAACACTGTGTTGCATCCACCCTCCCTCTCTAAGTAACAAACACTAATGTAGGCATTAGATCTCACTACCCTGCCCCCGCACCCCCCTTCTTTAGAGCGTTGCGTGGCTTATCGATGAGCCCTTAGCACGATACATTTGTTTAGTTTAGTGATAGCACGAGAAATTAAAGAAAAAGAATTAACAGCGAGCTCGTTATTTAAAGAAATAAATTTAAGAATTTATTATAAATCTTGTTTCTTTATTCAATGTAAATTAAGGTAATCTCTCCTGCCCGGAATTTGACTTATGTCCGGGACTGATTCTGTTTCCCGGTTTGTTAAATAGGTTGATTAAATTTAAAGTGAAAGGAATTATAAAAAAAAAAGTTTTAATTATGTAGGTAATAGCTAAAAACTTTTAATCAAATACATATACACACATCTCATAAAACTATTACTTTAAAATACTTTACAAGTGCAATTTTACTGGGTTATATTTTGTACATTGTTAGTTCAGTTTATTGACTAAATCACTTGTGTAAACTTTTGAGTCACATTAATATTATATTAATATACTTATAATGAGGGTGTAAACAAGGTGTTTGTTGAGGTTAGGAGACAATGTGATTGTTGAGGTTAGGAGACAAGGTGATTGTTGAGGTTAGGAGACAAGGTGATTGTTGAGGTTAGGAGACAAGGTGATTGTTGACGTTAGGAGACAAGGTGATTGTTGAGGTTAGGAGACAGGGTGATTGTTGAGGTTAGGAGACAAGGTGATTGTTGAGGTTAGGAGACAAGGTGATTGTTGAGGTTAGGAGACAAGGGGATTGTTGAGGTTAGGAGACAAGGTGATTGTTGAGGCTAGGAGACAAGGTGATTGTTGATGTTAGGAGACAAGGTGATGGTTGAGGTTGGGAGACAAGGTGATAGTTGAGGCTAGGAGACAAGGTGATTGTTGAGGTTGGGAGACAAGGTGATTGTTGAGGTTGGGAGACAAGGTGATTGTTGAGGTTGGGAGACAAGGTGATTGTTGAGGTTGGGAGACAAGGTGATTGTTGAGGTTGGGAGACAAGGTGATTGTTGAGGTTGGGAGACAAGGTGATAGTTGAGGTTAGCAGACAAGGTGATTATTGAGGTTAGGATACAAAATGATTATTGAGGTTAGGGGACAAGGTGATTGTTGAGGTTAAGAGACAAGGTGATTGTTGAGGTTAGGAGACAAGGTGATTGTTGAGGTTAGGATACAAAATGATTATTGAGGTTAGGAGACAAGGTGATTGTTGAGGTTAAGAGACAAGGGGATTGTTGACGTTAGGAGACAAGGTGATTGTTGAGGTTAGCTGAGAAGGTGATTGTTGAGGTTATGAGACAAGGTGATGGTTGAGGTTAGGACACAATATGATGGTTGAGGTTAGGACACAAGGTGATGCTTGAGGTTAGCAGACAAGGTGATTATTGAGGTTAGCAGACTACCACGTATGAAAGGACTCGTATGAGTTCATTGACAATTGAGAAACAATTATAATTATTAATTGTGGAGTTTATAGGCCTTTCGATACAGTGAGGTGATTAGGGCCCAACTTTTACATGATATAGGTCATTATTACTATACAGAATAAATCATTCATTAACTGCCTTAGTTCAAGAAAGAATCAATCACACCATGCTCCACAGTAATGGTTAACCTTAAAAACAAATAACATTAATAAAATGTGCCTCATTCCAAACATTTATTTAATTTATTAACTCAAATTTAGGAGGCTTCAAACATAATTTAGGTCTATGTTCATTAATTTTTTTGATAACTGGTATTTTAATATTTAACTACAGCTGTTACAAAATAATTGTAAAATGGCTTGTGTTATTTTGGTTGTTGTAACAATGAGGACTAATCTATTTGAATTAATATTTCACTTGTAGATAAAAACAACTGACATATAATATCTTCAAGTGCACACAAGGACTTACAAGTCAAACCATCTTCTTTAGGAATCCTTTTTATTTACAAGTGTAAATCATTTACTTATAAATTGCAATTTGTAGACTGATTATTTTATGAAATAGGCCCCATATGTATCACTTGATGAAGGTAAAGTTTTCCATCTCAAAATGGATTTAGACTTAAGATAAGAAAACGTCGTTTCTAGATAGTAATAATCCTAGATCATGTTTTGATATCGTCGGTTTTCTTTGTTTCAAAATATTCCAAATAAGAAGTTTCCTTGTACCTTAACGACTCTTCCAGCGATTTTTGCCCACTCGGGACTTGAAAGTTTTTCCTAATCCCTCGTGTTTGACCTTGCCAGTCTCAAAGACAAACCTCTCACTAACTAGTAGCTTGTAAGTGGCTGCATGTAAAGGTGTCGGCGATAGTCACAGCCTTTGTGAGCCAACAAGTCACACAGCCTTCTAGACCACACCATGTTAATGGACAGTCATCAGTTCTTGTCCTCCGTGACAACACCGACCCTGCCAACCCAATAAAACAAAATATACCGAGCCTCCCTTGCCCCTGTTAGTGAAAGGACCAGTCTATTGCGTTGCCTGCTTACTTTGCATTTCTAATTCAATAGGAATACAGCATTATTCCGAGGTACGTCTGTATCTACCAGATGAGTATAAAAGGTTTGTTTCAGTGAAATAAATTGTAAGGTCTTGTTTGTTTTAGTGACTCGTAAGAAAGCTGCAGTTCAATTTACATAAGCGTAACCTTAACTGACAAAGTAACTACTATATCTACTTTGACATATTCATACGTTAAGCAGCTGCCATCTTTGATAAATAAGTCAATATTTATTGAACAACATTTATAATACAGTAAAATTTTGTCCACCTATAAATTAAGTTGTGTTTTAATCGTAAACTTATATGGTTAGTAGACTTAATTTATCAATAAACATGGAGCTATCTGGCTAGCAGTTCATATTTATGTTTATTCATTTAGTTTATGAATATATTCAAACTTTATTTTTGAAATATTTTAAACATTAGTTTGAAATTAGTGCATTTAATTTATTTGATTGAGATTAAGGCTTAAAAATTAGTTAAGAACATAACTGTTTTCTTTAAACAACGCAACCAACATGATCAATAAACACATATTTCTGGATTCTTAAGTTATTTTTAAGAAAATTGGAATGTCAATACATTTATTCGCGTCATCAGTGCTAGGAAACGACTACCTTATTCAATTTTACTCCACAAATCTTTAAAAAGTAGTTCAGCATAAATTAAGTTTAATAACTTGTAAGAAATTAGTTATATCTACATTCCGGTTACAGTGATGTATTACGCGATGGTGTAGCTCATAAAATAAATCCATAATTTAACTCATCAATTCAAGACTGATATCTATCAGTGAGAACTTAGTGAACATAAAACTACAATATAATTATAATGGCACAACAATACATACAATTACTTCAAAGCATTTATATTTACTATAATATCAATATGAATGGTATACGTACAATTATTTTAAACCATACATTTTTATATGCATTCATTTACACTCATACCAATACATTATGCAAGAATATGTATATACCTGTCTTATATTTAAAATAAAAGACAGCCGTAGTAAGCCTATTAATTGTATTACATTCCAAATCAGTTGTTACCATTCTTACACCAAAACTTTAGTAATATTTCATCTTACACCGTACTTCAAAAGCAGCCCTTATCCTTTTTGAATCATAGAATCTGCCACTTAATAGTAAGATACTTATTTAATACACAAACTGTTTGGCTGTTCTCCAGATAGTCTTCCAGATACTTCAAAACCCATAAGAATCTCTTTAAAGGAAGTTTATGGAATGTTTCCAAATTGAAAAGGAATAGGGTTCATTATATTTTTATTTTAACGATGAAATGTTTATAAGATAACTATTAATAAATAACTTAAATGTTATGATAGATATGTAGATGGAAAGTTTAGATTAAAATAATTGGGACAGCTCAGATATAGTTAAATTACCATAAAAAGTACCCATGAAAATATGTTATGAAAAAAACAATTGGGTATTCAACATTGACGAAAGTATTTTATATTGATCTAAGAGCTTTCGAAATTCACAGACCAACCGTGAAAATGTACAGCTTACAAAACCCATGGATTGATAAATGAATACATGAAAGTATAATATTTTAATAAGAATATTTGATATATGTTGGATATAAGTAGTTATAATGTGAATTCACAAGTTCCTTCATTAAAGGGATATTTAAAACCTAACAATCGTGAATAGATTAAAAAAAAAATACATTTACACTTCAGTGTTTTCTAGATTTAAACTAAACAAACAAACTAGATACAGACACAAAGTAAAGAAAAGCAGAGAAAAGAAATATTGTTAACAAATATGAAAATTACTATTTAAAAGAAGACGTGAAACTACTGAAAATCACGGGCAGGTAAGTCTCTATAAACTCCATGGTGTCGGCCCGTAAGCAAGCTATACCGACCAAGTAGCCGTAGTATTTTGACGAAGACAGTGCCAACATTTGCAGATAAAGAATGTCATGTGGTCAGCATAATGAATCCTCTGGCCACTAATCTCAATTTTTTAGACCGGGGCCGTTACTTCTTTATTCAGGTAGCTGACCCACAGTCACCAGAAAATTTCGGAAACGCCAAGAATCAAACTTCTGGATCAGTAGCCAGGAGCTTTGCCCACTAGACCACAGAAAAAAAAATGTATAAAAATCTTATTATTTTTACCAGACCTTTCAGTCACAAACACAAAGGGCAGTACATGCCGAACTTATTTTCCATGTCTGGTAACAAGCCCTGAAATGTTGGTAACACTTCTTTAGGAGAATGGTGTGAGGCGACCTAGTGAATCTTCACCTTTCTGAAGCAGCAACGAGCAAATCTTTCTGCCTAAAACAGATTCTTCTGGTGAACAGGCCGACCAAACGTCTGGCAACGGTCAGTCTGATGATGAACGATCCTTTGACCACAACACACACACACACACGAGGATAAGAAGAAGAGTAAGTAGGGGGAGGTGGTGTTCAAAGCAAAGAACAGAACTTCCCACTCATCACCCCCTCTCATACAAATCTGGTATGCTCTTTTTGAAAAAAACAAACAACACTGATTCCAGACGTTCTCCAAAAACCCATTCCGTTACAGAGCCAAGTGCAAATAAATTAACCAAGATCTCTTCAGCAAGGCCCGTTCTTTTTATTTTCTTCACAGTTTTCTAAAAAAAAAGGGGGGGGTTCTTCTCTTAGTCCTCTTCCACTTACAATTTATTCTTGTTTTATTAATTTTTTAAGGTGAGGGGGTGAAGAGGGAAAGGAGGCTATCGCGAGAGGGCTATGAGAGTGTGGTAGAAGGCCATTTCATTTTCGTTGGAAACAAACGACTTGTCTGCTTGTGAAAAGTCGAAGGGTGCTGGAAGGGGGCAGCTTACAATGAAAGGGTGGAGTTGATGCCATCTGTAGACCACCCGGATTTTAAATAGGGCCACTTTGGACCGAATACTCGGTATAATTCAGTCTCTTTTGTTCACCTTAAAATGATTGTGTAACTTAAAATTTGCAAATATATTAAATCTTTTCCTCAAGAGTAGCCTAAGAGAAGCGAGACCTTCTTTCCATAATCACAGTCTTAAGGATTTTAAGTGATTTCTTAGTTATTTTTTAAAAATATACACTCATTATAATAAAACAATTAACAAGAGTTAAGAAATATTATGCGAAGACAAACAAACGTTTCCCTGACTCGTGACTCATTCTATTCCTGTGATGTCTTCATACACACCTAAAATGCATGCAACGAAAATACTGACGGAATATCGGACTTTATTTTGAAACCTTGTTGCGTGGGAATTAATAGTGTAAAGTGCTGTGTTAGTGGTGGTAACTGGCGCTCCCTACCATCGAAGTAAGGAGCTATTATGATAGTGTTAACGTTTGCTAGTGTCTATTACTTTGTACCACAAAGGACCCACAAAGAACATAAAAGATCACAGTGCACTCGAATAATAGTTTGTGTATTTTTTCAAACAACAAGCAGAAGTGCAAAGTTACAACTGTTCAAAATCCATACCCCCTTTCAAATGTTCCGCCCGCACAAGGCTGCCAACCCCAGACTACACACACACCCCAATCAATCAAAACCAAATCCGTTCCGTTTAAACGAGCGACGATTTCTTGGTTCCAACATCCCCAAACCCGCTCCCTTCGCCCTACCCCCATACCCTTTCTAAATATCTTCCAACCATGACAAAAGACAAACACCATTGTTTGACAATACACGCTCGCATTGTTGGCAACACGATTAATGTTCTGTGACTATTTCTCTCTTTCTCTCTCTCTCTCTCTATTTACCACGCATCCTCCATTTAATAAATGCACATGCACACTCGTTCGCTTATCACAGGCATGTGTGCACAAAAGTCAAAAGTTAGGATTAACCATTAAAAACCTTTTCTCTTTAGACGTTAATAATGTTCACACAAGTACGTATAGCAGCGGAAGGAATATATTTGGCTCGCATGCGTGCGATTCAGTGAGGTTAGTAAGTAACGAATCGTAGAACCAACCGTCAAATGAAATTTCCGAGGTCAGTATTATTTTAAGAAACATATTCAACTGCTTGAAAGATAACACAAAACAAATCTATAAGGCGAATAATTATATTATTGTTTTTATAGTAACTTTTTTTTTTAACTTTCAGAAGAGAACAAAGCTATCGTAAGCCAACAATAGCTAAAGTAGAATTAAGGTCGGAAGAAACATTGATAAAAATGTGATAACGTTTCTTGCGGTCAGCAATGATAACATTTTATCATATTACTATAATAACTATGACCTTTGTGATCTAGTGGTCAGAATTTCTGGCCACAGATTCATAGGTTCTTGGGTTTGATCCCCGGCGGTTTCAGATTCTTCGAAGGAGCAGTGGTTCTGGAACGGTATCAACTCAGCCTCGCGAGGATAGTGAGGAATTACTTGTGAAAGAAGTAGTGGCCCCGGTCTAAAAAAAACTTGGATAAACGGCTGGAAGGATTCATTGGTCTACCACATGACACCCTATATTCGCAAATATTACTATCTTCGCCAACATACGGTGGCCGCTTAGTCAGTATGGCTCGCTTGCAAGCGGATGCCATGGATTTATTTCTACTATAATATCTATCATAAGTGACAGCTGCAGTCCACATGACCGGACGTTAACGTAGATCCAATAACTTTTCTAGCTGTCATATAAAATCCTTGTAATTAAAATTGCACTGTATCTCGTAAATAGCCGCCATATTAGGTTCAGCACAAGTTTTTTTTAGTATCATTAGTAACAATCATCGATTTGAGTTTTATAGACTGAAATGAAAGGAGGATAGGGGTGAATTAGACTGGAAGGAGCATTGGAAACCACACTGTGAGAGGCTAACCCCTTTACCCTCTTCCTTCAGCAAGCCAACGCTGGTAGTGGATTCTTCTTGAGATCAAAACGAAATGGGCCTACCTGCTTATAACTGAGTTTCACGATGATCCATAAGCGAATTCATTTATTTATTATTTCTTCAACAGCATATTGAAAAATATATAATAGAGTGAGATAGTGGAAAGGAGGTGTGGGTGTGGATCATTTAGCATATGGGAGGTTAGAGGGGGTGGGGAAGATGATCGTGTAACGAACGCTCTCTGAAGAGTTTTATAGAGTGTTTGTCTTTCGTGTGATTTATCGGCATGTCTGGATTTACTTGAGAGTTTACCCCTCTACTCTCCATCCTTTACGACTAAGAAGGGTATTTTTTTTCCTGAAAAGGGGAGCTTTTCGGACAGATGGTTCCAACCCCCTCCGCCTCACTAGTGGTAATGGCGTGGACCCCGTCAATAGGGAAGGGACCTTATGTCAACATTCCGTCGACCGACATTAGACAGAAAGAAGAGACGACCCCCTCCCCCCTTTTTGGTGTTTACCTATAGGATCACCTCTGCACATAATCTTTTCGAATTCTATACCGTTTTTACAAGATAGGGGGGAGCGGACCCCCACCCGACAATTTTTGGTGGGAAGGGAAAGTGTCCTGTAGTGTGTCACCGTTGAAAGAAACGTTGTGTACCTTAGAAGCAGCTGAGAATCTTTGTGAAAGTACCGAATAGTATTTAGTGAACGGGATGAATACTATAACGTCCCAATGATTTGTCTATGAGAGGATTACATCGTGTAAACGATTCACTATGGTAAGCTTAAGCTATATGTCGCCTTATGTGATGAATTATACATTTTTAAAAAGAGGGAAGGGGGCAGGAACATTTTCAAAAACTCTCCTAGTCTTCACCAGATCGTTGGTTTTTAACGGGGCCAAAAACCACGTAGATTCCGTGGACCTTTCTCTAAAACGTCGCGAGGCAATACCATTGCGAGCTGGAGTGGTGACATGAGCCATTCACAATACCTTTCCTTTACTGCTACCTGCGAGTCTGTGACGTAACGGCGAGTCAAGATAAGGTTTCTTGTGTTGATGTGCTTACATTTTATTTGGAAAGTTTTAAGGATATAACATAGCATTGAAACAAAAAACATAGCTTATTAAATAATTCTGAAAATAGTCTTACAATGTCAAAAAAATATTTTTAAGTCTTATGTGTTGTTTTTTTCATTCTAACAGATCTTATCGGTTCACCTCTCGTAAATGTCAATCTCGCAATGTTCGAAATTTGTCTGACAAGATTTTTAAAAATTGTGAAAGTTTGGATGAATTATTTGGTGTTTAGAGAAATCAAAGTATTTGAAAATGAGTCTAAGTCTTAATAGTGTGCCACGTATAGTCTTTTTAGCTAAGTGAAAATAAATTTATCAATTTTGTTCCTAACAAATTCACATTTAGTAAGTTGTATAGAAAGGACATTTTAGAAAATATAAACAAATTTTTTGCGGCCAAAATTGATAGTATTTTGCTAAATTATTGTTATTTTATAGTAATTGCTCATATCTTTCAAAAGTGATAGATGCAAAGCTCATGACTTGACGTATTATTCCGTGAAAGTAGATCTAGTAGCTCTTCCAATGAAAGTTGGACTGAAACTAGTAGGAACTGCAATTCTATGTTTTCCCCTGATAAAGGTGTGAAGGGACGGGGTTGGGCTAGATTTTTATTCGGACAAAGACGTGGGCCTAGTTTTATTTCACAGCAAAATCCCTCCGTGTCACCGGGCCCACCTCAAAGACACTGTGTGACGTCACCAAACCACTCGGTAATATTTTATTTGCGAGAGGACCGCCATTGTCCTCTTGTAATCCGTCTTGTGAACACCATGTATCCCCCTTCTTAAATATTTTGAAAAAAAAAAAAAAAAGCATTAGATGTTCAAAGAAAAGAGTTTATTTTAAGAATTATTTCATCAATTTATTGATCNATATTTTGAAAAAAAAAAAAAAAAGGAGCGTACTAATCCGTCAGGCCCCACGCGGAACCAATCGCAAAACACCAACAGACTACCCTCCTTTACACCCCTCCCCCTCCACATCCCCTTCTATCTTTGTTCCGAACAACGAATCTCAATATTTGTTCTTCTCACTGCAATATAATAACAGTCTCGAATGTATTAGATCGCCTTGTTGGAGCAACAGCGGCCCAAGTGTTTTATTTTTTGAGATAAATAACTGGTAATTACTATTAATTAGTTCGATACAACATTACTGCTACCGGCAGCTTGCACCTGCTAATCAAAAAAAAAACATGAGGAGAGGATAATCTAAGAACGTTTTGTTAGTTTTTAATCACCTTTTATTACTACCCGTTCGGTTTTGTATGCATGTAAACAAATTACACTAATGTGATAGGGACGATTAAGTTTGTATTCAGAGGAAGTGTACTCGCATTTGCGTGGCGAGAGTGGAAAACCATTTAGGAAAACCACCAACAGTACTCCCAACCGAGATTATAGCTGTGGTCTACCGGTCATTGGTAGGTCAGTCCATTGCGAGAGTGACGCCTTAAGACTATTTGACCACTGATGTGGGCTGGAAAATTATTAATGAGGTTAAAAATTTATGTATTAGGCCGATATTGAGCCTGGGGCTGGATTAAAGCAGTTTGGTGTTGAGCTTATTATTAAATTGTTTTTAATACTTTTGGAGACACTAAATTTCGAGCTAATCGTGATTCGAACCAGAATCTTTTAAAGGTGACTGATCACAGTGGGAAGCTTAGATACCTTGACGCTCTTGAACACAGATAGGCGGTAATTCAAGTAATATAATTATTGTTGATGTTGAAATCAATAAAAATAATTTTATAACGTACCATAGTTAAATTATATGAGATAAAATGCCAGAACTTTATTAAACGCTCTATTTTGATTTGTTTTTATTATATTACCTTAAGTTTTTTTACATTCAAACTCATTTTATTTACCCCCTTGAGCCTCCCGTTGAGTTATGCCCTTTTCGTTTTGCTCCTCTCATATGTAAGCGTTCCTTATTCACACACGCGCGTGTGTGTGTGAACCGTCCTGGACCCAACTTGTATTTACTCATCATACATTATATTTTCTGTTTACTTGGTGATATTTCATAGCAGCCATTGGTTTCATACAGCTTTCTATAGCTTGCGATTTATTATTGACTATTTCTTCTCTCTCTCTCTCTTTTTATCCATCCATCCGGGATGAATAATTGCACACACAATAAATATGACTAAACATGTCTTTCCATAGTCCATCTAGTGCAATAAATGAAAACTCAACTTGGTTCGAGTTTTTTAATCTCTAAAATTGTTCTTTAATGTAGCTAAATCATCGAGTGAGCCACCTAATAAGAAGGGAAATATCCCCATACTGTAATATTTTTTGTAAGAGATGGGTAGTTCTGAATCTTCAAAATCACCAAAACAACCCTAAATTATCTTAGAACTGTATGTTGTGAAGGAGTAAACAAACGCTATGGACAGTAGCCATCGCTCCCCTCCCTCCATCATCACTACGGGCTTAACATTTCCCTTTGGTTTTTAAGTTGAAATATCTTCTGAACATTCTTCTTGGATTTGAAGTTGAACCTTCTCCTTGGTGACCAAGTGATGCAGAAAACAAATTAACACTATATTCAAAAGAGAATAACACATGTTTACGTAGCTAAATACGTCAATATTTCAATATACGGTATGTCAATATTTACAAAAGTATTCACTCTATATTCAATTAATTTCTTAGAAATTTAAATTACATGAAATGAACTTTAAAATAAAAAAAACATTTTAGCGTTCATCATTTTAGAACAGATAACCAGATTTTAAAAAACTAAAACATATCGGTTAGCCTAAGCTTAAAGAATGTCTCTGCCAGATTTAGCTAAAATTGGTCAACGCATTTGGCAGTAATCACGCAACATAAAAATGACAAATTTTTTAGTGTCCACCATCTTGAAATGGGTATACATATAGAAATATCACGTATATACATCGTTCGGTCTAGGATTTAGAGAATGTTCCTGTCTGATCTCGTTAATATTGTTTCACTAATTTTACAGTAAACTTAACGTGGAACAAAAATCTGAACAGACGAAATGCCAAATGGTCAAGTGAAATTACTCTCTTTTAACGCTCCGTCAAAACAAACTTTATTTGCCGCAGGAAAGAAATATATAAATATACAGTGCTACCAGTTATACTCATGATGGGGTCATTGTCCACGAAATAATGTTAACGAAAGGAATTGATTACATTACCCAGTGATTGAATGAAGTGTTAGGACTAGTTTTGTAAACTTAGTATTGTATTTTAGAGAAACTTAAAGAACCGATCCATCCGAAAATATTAGTTGCAATTCTTGGTTTGGCAAATGTGTAGAATAAAAATATACCATTTATCAAAAGATTATTATTTCTGTTTTTCTTATACCAGCACTTGAATTATGTAACCTAAAGAACATATTATTTTATACCAAACGTGACCAATGAAAGCTGAAAGGCTCATTTTTCGACTTTTGGTGGCCATATTTAATCTTATGTGACAAATTGGGCCTTTTTAATGCCCTAATTTCACAAAACAGTTTTAAAGTCCAACTTGTGTGAAAACATGATGTTATACAAGATAAATAACTGTAAAAAATTAACGGGGGAGAAACTATAATTTTCCTCGCAATCGTCATTTTGATGACGTCATTAGAGATCATTGATATCTTCAAAACTTGGTGTCTCTAGCATTTTACATTCAGTAATGGATGTAGTAGCTGCACCCTAAAGGACATGTTTCCTACCAGAACTGAAATATTCTTCCACTTTGCCTCCCTTTCCAACCACTCTATGATGCTAGGATAGCAAACACATTGTCTCCGTGTCACCCGCCTCGGTGGCGTAGTTGGCTAACGCGCTAGTCGTGTTGAGTTCGACTGTTGAGGACGGGGAGATCGAGGTTCAAATCTCGGTCGGGTGAACTGGGGTGGTTTTTCCTTAATGGTTTTACACTCTCCCTCCACACAAATGCGGGTTCGCTTCCTCTAATTCAACCTTCCTAATTCCTAGTCCATTAGCGTAATTAGTACTTAAGGCGTATAACCCGAACGGGTAGTAAGACGCGGTGCTAAATAATAAGAAAAAATTCTCCTTGTCGAGTTATCCTGTTAGTAGGAATGCTTCGGTGGCCGAGCGGTATAAAGCGTCAGTCTCATGTTAGACTGGCTTACTGATGATGGGGAGATCAGGGCTCGAATCCCAGTCAGGTTTACTGAGGGTGATTTTTACTAAATTGTTTCCCATTCTCCCTCCACGCAAATGTGGGAATATTACTTCTAAAACATTCCCTTCCTCATCCTTATCCCATTAGAGTAATTATCATTTCTGTGTGTAACCTAAACAGGTAGTAAGACGCAGTGCTATAATAATAACATTAACAGAAAATGAGGCCGAAATGTCTTATACTGGGGACAAGAATTATATGACATTTTGAAGAGGTTACTGATAATTATGTTTCGTCACAAGCGGTCAACTTACGGTGCGGCGAGTATAATTTTGAAAGTAGTGTAGAATAGTGGTGTGTGTTGGGAAAAGTTTTTGCCCCTGAACATCTTCTGTGTTCCGACATTATCATCGAGTGGGTGAGCTGTGGGTGAATTGAGCGGGATGTAAACGGGGGTGGTGGAGAGTTACGGGGTTGGGGGGAGGGGGGGAGGAAGAAACAACCATCTCCGGCCGTTACCATACATCGTCAAAAGAGAAAGAGGGGGAGGGGGGCGAGGTGTTATGGGTTTTGCGGGGGGTTGAGAATATATTCTCGTCGTGCGTTTTAGTGCTGTGTAGTACGTAAAGTAGAGGGGGGAAAGTGGGGGTGTATGGAGGTAGATCTAATGTAGTGTAGTGTTGAAGATGGTTAAAGCATCGTGTTCGTACATCCGCCAATGTTTGTCCCTTGCGTGTCTTCTACCCCGCCTCACACACACACACACACAAACAAACAAAACTGTTCGATCCCGTGTTTTCTCCCTACGCAGCATAAACATCAAGAAAAAGAGATGGGTATAGCAGAAGGAATAGAGGTATGACTAAAAAGGCAAGATGGACTAGCTCCTCCATGGCTAAAGAAGAGGAACAATTATGGATTAGTTTGCGACCGGGAGTGCTGAATCACGTTGTAGAACAACCAGAAATCCCGTGTTATCTCAAGATGTCATCATTTTAAAATTTGGTTTCACACCAAAATGAAGTAGAAACGTTCAGAAATTATGGTAAAAACTTCAGTATAAGTTTCATGATCTTAAAAAAATGTAAATAAAAGAATAAAAATTCTCATTTTCAACTCACGCGAAAATGTTGATGTTCAAGGTGATTATGTAGGGAACATGAGTTAGGGTAGTATTTTTTTGCAGTTCTTAAATCAACACTTTTGCTGACAAAATAAATTAATATTTTTCAGTAGAAATCTCATTAGTTTGTTTTTCTTCACAAGGTCGCCTCAACAATTGTTGAATATTTTTTCAAGGGTGTCCTGGAATTTGATGAAATTTTTTTTATCTTCATTTAAAAAGTTTCTTGTCTAATGCCGCTACGCTCATGACAAATATTTAAGAAATATGGAGGTCACTACAGT
The DNA here is from genome assembly GCA_902151425.1 of Timema shepardi. NCBI lineage: Eukaryota > Metazoa > Arthropoda > Insecta > Phasmatodea > Timematidae > Timema > Timema shepardi. The sequence continues at coordinate 79,962 of CABFVX010000532.1, read as the reverse complement.
AGCCCCATGGCTTCTTTGGTGCTGGCTGACAGCTGACAGCCGACAGCTTTAAAAAGTTTCCAGACCAAATTACGTATCCCTACGCCGAACCAGATGATCTGCAAAAACATGTGTTTATCAGCTCTCACTTTTGACAGTCAAAATTTAGGTATATACATAAATGTTGACTGTCAGAAGTCAGCTGTGAGCTGTCGGTCAGCACCAAAGAAGCCATGGGGCTACTTTATATGGAGAAAATTAAGCTCTAGTAGTCTAAAACAGAGCCGTAACAAGAATCTTAGGGGCCCCGGGGCAACATATTATAATGGAGTCCTCCTTTCTTTCTTTTTTACCCTCCTATCTCTAGATCCCACACTCCCACCTTCTTTTAATAAGTCTTGTTGATATGTGTTGTTAGTTATTGTATGTTTTCGATCCAGTGAAGTTGATATTGAATTTAATATAAAATCATGCAATATAACTAAGGTAAGCGGTAGCGTTAAGGTAAAATATTAATAAAGTTAAATTGCAAATTATTATTTACAATTACACAGGGCCAATGCAATCACATACAAAATACAATAGTATTACAATACACTTTAAAAAAACAACCAGATTTAAATATATTGAGACGATATGCGTTTGATTAAGGCTTTGGTCTGCTTTCGTTCAATCTTTTTTTTTAAAAAAGCCTCATCGTTCGCGACCCCCTATGCTCGGAGGCCCTGAGGCACTGCCCCGGTGGTATTTATGGCTTTGGTCTAAAACTTGGTTTTGTGATCAAAACTGCATAAACACCGTCCTTAACTCACATTCCCTACAATCTCACCTTAAAAAATATCGTAAATTGTTATATAGGCCTACATATACTTTTATTCTCTCAATCAAAGTAGTATTTAAAAGGATTACAACAAAATATGTGAGATGAATTAAGGAATCGTTTATTAGGTTTTAAACTTTAGAGCTCACATTATCATAAATAGATGGTATGGAACTCCACACGGACTTTCTCTTTTGTTTAAAAATAGAGATATTTACCCAAAACTCGTAATATATGTGAAACTAAATAGCATAAATTGCACTATACTTGTGTAGAACCTTTTTTCAGTCCTAGGTTTAAATTTTAAAATTTTATTTTTAAAGAATTAATGTCCTCATTTGTATGTTTGGACCGATAAAAAAGATCAATATTTGGTCCACATTGCTCAACACATCGTATAAAAATTTCAATTTCCATTTAAAATTTTCGACATATTATTAGATGTTGCAAATCTTCATGCCATTGCATTGCTATTAAATTCTTCCTTTATAAATTTTGACTATTGAGTCTAAAATGGAGATAGATCATTGCCATACAAACATTTCTCCTAAGAGGTTTAAGACCTACTTATATTTAAGAATTATTGCGTTAAAATTTAAGTAGTTTCTCTTTACAACTAAAGCTCCCAGAATTGTATTAATATATTCAACGATATCTCAAACTGTTGGTTTTATAAAAATATATTTCATATAAAAGTTTTTTATTATTAATAGTAGTACAATTTTGCAATGAGAAGTTATTTAGTATATCAATTAGTTGCTGAGATACGGAAGTTTCTGCTTCTCTAAAGTACCCTAAAAGTCATTTTCATGGGAAAATATAAATAGCCAGTTTATTTATAATATAACTTTAATCAAAATCGTTATAGCCAATTTTGAGAAAATAGATTTTTTCTCTCTTCACCCTTTATTAAACTACTCTTAATTTTAAGTTTGAACAAACACAGAGATAGACGTCATTGCAAATACCACATTTTAGGGTTTGAGGGGGCTTGGGACGTCGAAATCTATCAACATTTCAGGTTAGATTTTCTTTTGCGGTCTATATACTTTTACCTTTAGTGTTCGAAAATATTTACGTATAGCTTGAAAGTTATTGGTTTTATAAAAAATATGTAGGTCTATTTATAATACAAATATTTTATTTGAAGCATATTTCTAAAGATAAGTAATTTAATAAATCAAATCCTTAGGAGATATTATAAAAAAAGATAATTTATGCATCAGACCGGAGCCCTTAAAGTCATTTTGCCGAAATATTGAGAGTCGCCATTTTGTTTGAGATATTTATAAATGTTTAGAAATAAAATTTAATCAAAATAGTTAGAGCCGATTTTGAGAAAATATTATTTTTCTCTTTTTGCCCTTCAGTAAATTACCCTTAATTTTAGGGTTGGTTATCCAATACCGAGAACACCTTGGGGCAACCCTACGAAAACCCTAGATATCAAGTTTTAGCCCGATCGGTAAAATAGTTTAGGCTCTAGTTGGAGGTACAGATAGACAGACAAACTGAAATTTAAAAACAACTTTTTCGGATTAGGGGGGGTCATGAAACGTCGACATTCATCAAAATCTCGAGTTCAATTTTTTTTTACGATAACAATTCTTTCTCTACCTGTAAGATAGCGAGAAATTATAAATACTTTAGTATGAGGGTATTTTTCTTGAAAAAAACTTATTTTTTTCCGCTGGCATATTTTTGGGCTTAAAGACGTGACGACAGAAAATCAATCATTAGCCCTACGAATATAAATAAATACTTTAAAACAAATTATTGATAAGAGTCAAAACGATTAAAACGAATTTTAAGGTACTGCCACGGTTCTCGTCCGATGAGAGAACAGGTGAGATAACAGTTCACAAAGCATCAAACTCTTGGTCGATTGACACAAGAGACATTCTCATAATGCATCAAACTCTTGGTCGATTGACACAAGAGTCATTCTCATAAAGCATCAAACTCTTGGTCTTTTGACACGAGACATTCTCATAAAGCATCAAACTCTTGGTCGATTGACACAAGAGTTCATTCTCATAACGCATCAAACTCTTGGTCAATTGACACAAGAGTCATTCTCATAAAGCATCAAACTCTTGGTCTTTTGACACGAGATATTCTCATAAAGCATCAAACTCTTGGTCAATTGACACAAGAGTCATTCTCATAAAGCATCAAACTCTTGGTCAATTGACACAATAGTCATTCTCATAAAGCATCAAACTCTTGGTCAATTGACACAAGAGTCATTCTCATAACGCATCAAACTGTTGGTCTTTTGACACGAGACATTCTCATAAAGCATCAAACTCTTGGTCAATTGACACGAGACATTTTCATAAAGCATCAAACTCTTGGTCAAGTGACACAAGAGTCATTCTCATAAAGCATCAAACTGTTGGTCTATTGACTGTAGAGGCAGCCTCACAAAGCATAAAACCCTTGGCCTATTGAATCAAGAAACAGTGGACTATTGGGCTAGATTTTATCGGTTACACCTGAGTCGACCAACATTCAGTTTTACATTCTGTTTCAAACAACAACAAACTAATTTTAGTATTCTCCCTTTACCCGTTTGTGAAAGCCTGTTCATTGATCGGAGGGCAGCTACGCTTGTTGTTAACTATGTGATAACATCTCATTATGAGATGAAAATATAGAACAGTTTCGTGTACAACGGTAGAATAGTTTTCAATATTGTTTTCCATCCCGACATGCGACCAATGAGGAAATAGCCTTCAACACGTTATCATATGCCGGCACGCCATGTCGTCAATAATGTTATACTGATATGTGGGAAAACTACTACTGCACTTGGGCTGGGACAACAGTTTCTTCTTTGTTTTCTCATATAGCGAGAGTATTGTGATAGTGAAAATGTTTTGAGTCTCGTGATTATGATGGATTTTGACGTTTTATGAGTAATTCGATCTCAAAATATGGGTCTTACAATTATGTTTGTCCGTCTGTATTTCTATGTCTATATTTGGGCCTACAACAAAAACTGTTTGATGAATTTTGTTCCGTCTAAATATTTAAATATTAAATGGTCATACATCAAAGCCAAATAGTGATTTTGGTTCTTCCCTAAGGTTAAGGATAGCTTACTGCTGATTGATTATTGCAAATTTGGAGTCTTTTTGAAAATAGTTCTAACGAATTTGTTCAAAATTTATATTGGAAGAATGTTTCATATTATTATCAAAATTATACGTTTTTTCTGAGAAAAAATGTTTGATGGTAGCTGGTTTTATATTTTTTTTATTATCAACTATTGTAGAACTTAATAAACTTTTTCCGTCACACATAAAAGTACTATTTTAAGGGTGAATACATAGTTACAACTCAAGGTAAAGTTTTAGCAAATGCGATTTCAATTTAATCTAGCCAATATTTGTACCGTTAGTCACACGGACGATGGCGTTAGTCTCGTATTGTCTGGCTTGCCTGTGATGGGAAGGTTGGGGTTCGAACCCCAGGTGGGTGTACTGAGGTGAGTTTCTCCTGAATTATCCCCCTGCCCCCTTAAAACTAATAGGCTATGTATAACTAGACTGAGGAGAGCCTAAATGGGTAGTAGCGTGTGGTGGGGAGTGAGGAGGTTAAACAGCCTTAATGCAGCAGATTAAGATTGTATTTGCACACCAGCACCTCTTGGTTAAAAGTCAGGTGCGCTAACTAAGAAACTAATCTTATCGGCAACACCCCTCTTTTGCCAAACAATATCGCGATTTATTTGGCTGCTTTTAGAATGCGCAAGTACAATGTCCGGAGTTACAATTCAATGGGACACGCTAAATTAAAAAAAAATCTCTCCGAGTATTTTGCTTCTTGAAAGTAAGAAAGACGCAGACAGACGCCTCAAAGTCTTGCATCTCGAGAGAAAGAAAGACGCTGACAGAGGACGCCTTTTTGTATCTACGTCTCTCCATGATAGTCACCAGGTTGAATAATTCATGTGAGAGCGTGTCACCGCCAGTGAAATGTTGCTACTAGATTTGTTACGGCCCACAAGCGCAGAAAAATCCCCTCCCCCCACACGCCTTTTAACCCCTTGCCGCCATCCACACGCTATAAAATCAAAGACACGTGTTCACAGAAAGGAGAGAGGGTAAGGTTTCGATGACAGACGATTGCTGACTAACTCTATAACTAGTTGAGAAATGAAATAGCTCACCCTCCAACCCTCACCCTTCTGGTTCTCTCTCCTACTTCAAGTTCATGGCTATCAAATTCACGGTCTGTTATTTAGAAATCTTTATGTGCAATAATCTTGTCGGGCTGGAGGTGGCGGGGGTAGAAGATGAAATGGTTTTCGTTACGCGCCTGATATTATTGTTCAGGGGAAAGAGGGCGTTTTAGCTTTTTGATTGTTATTATAACAGTCGTTGGAAGGAATCGATCGACAGTCTCCTTAACGACGTTGCCTACTTGGGTGAATTCAAAGCTATTTTGCTAATTTGGTTGCATATTAACCTGACGCACCTAAACACTACTACACTTAGACGCCGATGTACGAAATAAAAAGAGAGGGAATAAAACTAGCAGTACACCCTGCTCTTGCTAACCTGATGATATCACATTCCCTATTCCGATGACTAGTATACATACTCGCTCTACTATTTTTGCCTGGACAGCATTGATTAGCATTTTCAAATTAGTTTTTCCTTGTGTATTTATTCTAGATAGACATAAATTATTCCACGGACTTCATTTGGCAGGGAGTTTCCTACAGGACATTTTTGTGAATAAACCAAATAACCTGAGCTGTATACGCTTTTAGAAATAATCACGTTTGCATAGAACTACTTCACGAATCATGATAAAAAACATAATTTTTAAAACTATTTAAGAATTTAAATTTTTTGTTTCAATCTTATATAGTTAAAATTTGCCAAACAAAACCTAAATGCAAATAGCATGTGAAACCGTATCTTGGACTTACCGTTACGTCAGATGTAGGCAACGTTCTTCAAATTTAAAGCTATACCTTCCAAAATTTAATTTTTCTATATATAGATTTCAAGAATGCAAAATGACTACTGAAATATAGTTTCTAGTTAGTACTCTGTCCTTTGGATTAATATTTAAGAAATATGTGTATTCTCTATTCCAAAGTTTTTTGCCCATCAAGATTATTTTCAAAGGAGATCAAGTTATGTAAAAATACAAGTGTAAAATTAATTTTTCAGTTGATTGACTAGAAACCCTTTACTAATGGTCTTATACATGTTTAGTCTAAAACCATTTTATAATTATCTACACTTTAAAATATTCTTTTAAATTCCCCCACGTCTTTCCCCCCAATGCTGACTCTTTGCTGACTCGTCACCATGGTAGGGGAGGTAGGGGGAGTAGGTTTGGATGCGCCCGTGATACCTTTTATCGACGCAGCTATTATAATTTACAACTGCTCCGCAAATGTTGAAGGCAGTAGCACTTTCGCTATTAGGAGTTTATTTCAACACCAGTACGCTGTTTTCAATATAATTATCACAAAACAATCAGTTATTTAAAATAAAATAAATGAATATTATCTAGAAATATATTAAAAGTTCTGTAATATATGATTATATAATCACATTTTACAGAACTATATATATATATTTCCTTTCCTACTTGCCCCCTCTCCTACTTCTTCCGCTCCCTCCCTAGTGTGAGCCATTGACCACAAATGAAGATCGAACTTAAGTATTTCGAGTCAGTTAGTCGTTAGTCACTCGACCCAACAGTCACTTTGTGATGTCGTACTAACCCCTCGACCCAACAGTCACTCTGTGAGTCGTACTAACCCCTCGACCCAACAGTCACTCTGTGAGTCGTACTAACCACTCGACCCAACAGTCACTCTGTGAGTCGTACTAACCTCTAACCACTCACCCCAACAGTCAGTCAGTCGTGCTAACCTTCAACCTTCTGGTCCCGTCAAATTGACATTGTGACCTAACGGGATACCTGTCTACTCTAGCTGTATCATGTCAACACTCCCCTGGTGCGGCCGAGTCCCACGGGAAGACACTACCAGGAGAGGTTCCTGTGGGAGCTTGAGGGTAGCCCCCACAGGAAGCGCTGGCAACACAAACCTCTTGGAGGAAATACTGGCCAGAAGCACTACGGTGACGACAAATGCGACACGGTAACCTTATGACCTCGCTCTGAGAACATGGGGGTTGTTTGTGTGCTTACTAATGGCTTTCCTAGGGATGGCAATGAGGGGGAACCACCCCCTAAACAAGTTCACAGCTGACATATACAAACCTAACTATGGGTAACACAACAACTTTGTCTATAATTCACTCCCTAACTCGGATACAAAGTATATCGATAAATTCCTTACTTACTCGTTGGCATAATAAACTTGAAAGTTCATTACCGCACTTACAAAAGTATACCATCCATCCCCATCTTGAGCTAGTTCTATCCAGTCTACCTCACTACAACCTCTGTATTTTTGTTCTGTTCTAATGGCATCCACCTATCTGCATCTGTCTCTTCCCCAATTGTATCTTCCCATTTGGTTTGGCATTATTATTATTATTATTATTAGCACCGCGTCTTACTACCAATTCGGGTTGTACGAACTCACGCTAATGTGTAACGGTAGGGTGGTTGTGAGATGAAATGGAGGACTTACAGTTTAACGTGAGATCCGAACCACGGTGGAGGCCTGGCATCCCCCACATTCACAAGTTGGGATTAATACACGTCTTGTCAGAGCTGAAGAAAGGGTTTGGTAATCAGATAAATCTGTGCCGAGACCGAGGATTGAACCCCGGACCCAAACACAGAAGTCCGACACCTTACCCCTAGACCACCAGGTCACCGTTTGGCAGTAGAATCTCCCATTCGCACTGCATGTCCTGCCCACCATAATCTACGAGACTTCACTATCCTAACAATATCTTATGAGTACAGGGTATATAGCTCATCTTCATGTAACCGCCTTCACTTCCTTCCCAGTAGTCTCATTCTTTTTTGGACCAAATAATCCTAATCATCTTTTTTTTTTCGAGCACTCTAAATTTGTTTACGTCGTGTAAGGTTAGAGAGGTGAGACTGAAAATTTTACCTATATTTTTTCCGGAAAGTTTTCAATTATTATTTCTGTAAAATCATTTCAACTGATTAAATGAATAGTAATAATAACATACAGTAATGATAATTAGTGGTAGTCATAGTGGTGATAGTAGTATTAGTAGTACTAGTAAAGAACCACCTGCTTCAGTGGCCACAGGGCTTAACGCACTGTTCTCGCAATAGACTATACTGCCGATTACAGGGATATAGGAGTTCAATCCTGGTCAGGTGCACTGATGGAGGCTTTTTCTAAACCGTTTTCCATTCTCAATCCATGCAAATTCGGGCGCAATTCCTCTTAATTTGACCTTCCTCATACTTAGCACATTAGCGTTATTAGTACACACGCGTATAACTCAAACGGGTAGTAATACGCGGTTCTTAAAAAAAGTAGTCAAAACACAAATGAATGCGAGCCTTTGTAAACCCGTTATGTTCATAGATCATATTTCAATTTTTTGTCATCAATAAATTAATTAGAATAATTTTAAGGTTGGCTCGACATTTGTCTCCCCCACCCTATCCTCCATGCTTCCTATTTACCCCTTCCTCACCCCCGTTCTCCTTCTCCCCTTCTTATAACCCACTCGTCTCTTAACACACTATATTCTGAAGTATAATAGGCTCCAAGTGTTAACTCTACGATCTAACTCCTCCACCACAAGCCGCCAATGAAGAACATCTCCCGGAAGACCACGTTTCACAACCTTTAAAGTTATTGTTTTTTACATTCTGAGTTTTGCATTCATTGAAAGCAGGCGAGATATCAACAAATTACTTACCGAGTAATAGGATGGATTTCCCGACTGTATTATTTTCCTAATTTCTGATCTAATATCGTTATTGCTAGTTACAAATGTCCATAAATATTTAAACTTGTTAACCCTGTCAAATGTTATGTTGTTCTAAGTAATCTCTAAATTATCGTTGCCACTCTTTGTGCTCTGTGTGATCATATAGGCTACTTAGTCTTTTCAGCGTTCACTTATAAACCTATTTCCTCTTACCCGCCTCAGTTGCGTAGTTAGCTAACGCGCTGATATTGTGCTGAGCTAAACTGCCGAGGACGGGAAGACCGTGATTCGAATCATCTGCGTATCCTCGTTATGTAATTCGAAAGTATCTGATAAGTGACATCAAACCCGTACCCTGTCACCCGTAAAGATCAGTCAAACAAACCTGAATTAGCCTGAATTTTTTTTGTTACCCAAACTTTACTAACATTTAACTTAATCTTAGGCTTTTTTTAAATATATGTTTATTTGATTAACCGTAATATTTCTAATATTTGCCTAATAGTAAAAAATCGGATCCGTTGCTGATCTATTTCGTTGAAATCCACATTGAAATACCCCAATTATTTCCTCTGCATACGGCATCAATCTCATTAAAAATTTAGTTCGATTCGATTTTATAGCATGTTTATAATAGTGTTAAATCCCTATATTAATTAAACTTGGTTTTATCCCGCTTTTTGAAAATGGTTACTATAATATCTTCCTTCCATTTTTGTGGTAATACCTTATGGTTCCATATGGAACATAGAAATTTATGAATTTTTAATAGTAATTTTTCACTACCGCCATTTATCAGCACTGCTGTAATTGAGCAGGAGATTTATGATTCTTTAACTTAGTGGTTTAGTTGAAATATCTATATAATGACATTTTTGGTACAGGGGTTGTGTTTTTGTGACGTTGTTTACTCATTTGATGTGGCTTTTTAAGGAAGTGTATCTTAAATATCTCACATTAAAAACCATTTATAAACTCATTTTACAGTAATGTCGTCATTTGTAACCCATATTCACACTCATCTATTTCATCTAGTGGATAGATACAAAACACGGGGGGAGACCAAGGGACCCACGAATCTTGATATAAAACAATAGTCTAAAGATCTTATCATCGAGAAGTGTCTTAACAATGCTATGAAAACAAACACGCCTAAAGGAAAACAATAACAAAAAATAAGAAGAAAGAATTAGGACGAGAGTGGGGGGGAAAAGAAATGGTATTAGAACATGCAAAATATCCCCAGATAAGCATCTCACGGTGTAGCCTTAATTCTTTCTATTTGTTCGTGTGCATCTACCGTACAGTGGTACACTTCCTTAAATAAGATTTCACCATTCTGGAAATTTATTTTATTTTATTTATTTGAGGTATATAACTTACACGTTTACCCGCTTCAGAGGCCACATGGTCCAAGATGTTACTTTCTCAGTAGACTAGAATGCCGATTACGGGGAGATCGAGGTTCGAGTCTCTGTCGGGTGTACTGAGGGAGGTTTTCCAAAATATTATACCACTATCCCTCCACGCAAATGCTGGTTTACTTCCTAAAACTATAACCTTTCTCATCCCTAAAAATATCAGTGTAATTAGTACTCAAGCGTATAACTCAAACGGGTAGTAAAACGTGGTGATAAAAGAAACTTGCACCTTCTGAAACGACTGAATATATCAGAACACGAATATTTCTATGAGCGAGACCAAAAGAGCCTACCAATTTTGTCAGGAAAGGTACAGTATTTTTACCTACTTTCCTTGGTTCCTTTACATTCCTCAATTGAGATGGAGCCTACGACTTTATTTCTCCGAAGGAAGTTGTGCTACGGATTTGTATCATTCAAAAAAACCATCCACCTCGGCTGGGCTTAAGCCCGTGAGCATCGGGTCCTCAGGTGAAGGGGTGAAAACTTTATCCTATGACTACCAAGGTTGACCTTTCTGAAAAAAAACCCGTCTTTTGTTTGCTTTGGATGTTTTTGTAGTATTATTATTAGAGTAACCAAATTTCACATTCTGTCTCACTTTGTTTAGCTAAAGATTTATTAAAATTTGGTGGGACCCCTTATACTTTAAGAGATAGTAACCATTTGTTTTCTCTATGCTTAAATATTTCACACCCTATAGCTAAAACTGCCCATTTCACAAATAGGTACAATTTCTGTCCATTCCATGAACTGGCCTATTCTCTTGACTATTTACTAAACTGGTCAAAAATTGTATTTGAGTTATTGTCCATTTCATGAAATGAAAATTACTGTCATATCTACTAAAAGCTAAACTGAAATTTGTTTTCAGATATTATATGTTAAGACTAATCCAGCTAAACCTAACTAAACCTTGCCTTCCATTCTAAAACGATCAAAGGTTTGGACCAAAATATATTCTTAGATTGTCCATTTCACGGACCGGGCGAAAACTCGTACAGATCCTGAATTTGGTTGTGCTTGGAGCTGCCCAGTTAATGGACAAGCCAGTATGTAGACTGGGAAGCACAAGTGCTGCCCAATTCATGAACTGGGCAGCTCCAAGCACAACCAAATTAACTGTAGGAGTATTTACAGTTTCGTGGAGTGGAGAAACCGGCTCATGGAGTGGGCAGAAATTTCCCCAATTCATGAAATGGCCAATTTCACTTTTGGGATGTAACACTTAGGCTACATACACATATGTCAGTAAAATATGGTAACTTACATGACAATGGATATAGCGTCCTCGAAAACAAAGCACTTAGTAAAATATTTGGTCCTAAATGGGATATAGATAATGGAGAGGGAGGAGGCTATAAATGATTTCTTACTCTCCATCAATACAAATGCGAGTGCACTACTTCTAAATTCAACCTTATTCATCCCTAACAGAGTGTAATTAATTCATATGTGTACAACCCGAATGGGTAGTAAGACACGGTGCTAAAAAAATTATTTTATACCCCAGAGGCAAAATTATATCGATAAGCAACAATAGATCCGGTTATTTATCGAGAAACACAAACCTATAGCCTGTATAGCTGATAAATATTTGTCTATTACATGCAATGGTGGACACGCAGAGTAAAGTATTAATCTCACCTAATCTGGTTTGTTGGTGACGGGACGATAGGCGCTTCGGTTTGAATCTCGGTTAGGTGAACTTGTGAATATTCCTCCCCTAAATTGTTTCCTATTCTCCTTCTACGCAAAGGTGAGTGCATACAATTTCAATCTTTTCCTTTCTCATTTTTACCGCGTTAGTGTAAAATTTCTGATTAATTCAGAAGATTAGCAAGAGGTGAACAACAGTTTTATTTTTTATGTCACGAACATTTGATCAAACATTTCTCGTTTAGGTGTACCCCGTGACAAGAATAACCAATGTTATATTCTAGCAGCCTTTGATGACGTCACAATGGGCTACTATCCCCGATTGTATAGACTATGTGCTTTCCACATAACTTTAATATAACTGCACTCTCCAGGACGGATTTAACTACATTGTCTTCTTGGTGAATTCAAAGGTATTTTGTCACGTGAGATCGCATCTTAGTTTGACGCACCTAAGCACTATCACACCTAGACTCTAATGTACGAAATAGGAAGAGAGAGAAAGAGAGAGAGAATAAATTTGCAGTTCACCCTGCAAAGCCTCTTTGTTATCTGTTGGTAACACTTATCTCCTTCCGCTGACGAGTATACATGCTTGATCTACTATTTTCACCTAGACAGAATTTATTTGTATTTCAAATTTGTAATTTCTTATTTTCTATTCTAGATAGACTTATGCTTTCACGGACTTTTAAAATCTACATCCTGGCAGAAGTATTCTTACAGGCCATTTTCGTCAATAAACCAAATGAACTGAGATGTAGACGATTAAAATAACACGCTTATGAATTAAACAAAATAATGTTGTGGCAATGTAGGAGTGGTTTTTTTTAAAATAATAATAATAATGGCACCACATATTGCTACCCGTTTGGGTTGTACGCTTAAGTACTAATTAGGCTAATGGAGTTAGGACTTGGAAAGGTTGAATATAGAAGAAGTGAACCCACATTTGCGTGGAGGGAGAGGGAGAAATAATTTAGGAAAATCCATCTCACTTCACCTAAAAGAGATTCCAACCTCGATCTCCCCGTCCTCGTCAGTTTAGCACGAACCCATTTCGTTAGCTAGCTAGGCCCCCGAGGTGGGTTACTGTGTTTAAAGGTGAGAGTTGTCAGGGTATTAATGTGTTGGAACGAGTGAGCTCGTATAGCTGCGCGCGCAGCATTAACATTCCACTCGCATTGAGTAGACACTCATTGCTAATATACGTCTTGCTTACGCAAACAATTCGAGTTGACTAGCAAGTATCACTTGCAATTAAGGTTGACAACCATCTAGGATTTTCCGGTACAGTCCCGGAATTTACCTCATGCTCCTGTTCCCCGGGACACAGAAGGTCCCGGAGGTCAAGGAGGGTGTTACTGCACAGCTCTGCTCTATAATAACTTGCACTACTAGCAATAAGTTTATATACATAGTTTAAATTAACAGGGCATAATTATAAATAATGTATTTCCAAATTTTATTGTTTTTTATTCAATTAATGATATTAAAAACACCCGCCTCGGTGGCGTAGTTATCTAACGCGCTAGTCCTGTTGAGCTAAACTGCCAAGGACGGGGAGATCGAGGTTCGAATCTCGGTCGGGTGAACTGTTATTTTTCCCCCCTAAATGGTTTTCCACTCTCCCTCCACGCAAATGCGGGTTCACCTCCTATAATTCAACCTTCCCAATTCCTAATCCATTAGCGTAATTAGTACTTAAGCGTATAAACCGAACGGGTAGTAAGATGCGGTGCTAAATAAAATAAATAAATAAAGTATTAAAAACACATGGAATCTGAGTATGTTTTACTTATTAATAGTCGACCTCTGTGGTCTTGGGTAAAAGTGCTCACCACAGTACCCAATTTTCGCGGGTTCAAACACTGATGGGGTCAACGGATTTTACTTGACTGATAAAATCCGTAGCACAACTTCCTTTGAAGGGGAAGCGAAGTCGTCAGTCCAATGTCATTTGTGGCATGTTTTATAACTTTGGAAGTTATGTGAAAATACCTATCCCGGTAAAATTGGTAAGCCATTTTGCTCTCGTTGATAGAGAATTTTCGTGTGTTGATTTATTCAATTGGTCCAGAAAGGGTATGTTAAATACCTCAAATAAATAAAAAAATGAAATACCTATTAATATATTTTGAGTGTAAATTGCACACCATGAAGCCAAGCAAATAAAAAATTGTTTCGACCCCTTATTTGTAGTAGTTGTTGTAGTAGTAGTAGTAGTTGTTGTTGTAATAGTACTTGTACTATTTACTTGATTTTAAAAAAAATGCAAAAAGTGACCTAGTAAATTATTTTCGAAATTCTATTCTATATTATTAAATAACGGAGATACCACACGTAAACAGTTATATGTGACAACCTGCACCTAAGTTTATGATGGTGCTACTACAAGTTTGTGTTGGATGTCCCGGAAATACATCAGAAATATTTGGCTGCCCTACTAGAAATGTGTGATAACATAGTGTATCATGCGAGTGATGCGCACACAGTTCCAGTACACTAGTACCGTGTCAACGCACCTCAAGGGGTCAAAGTGGCTGTGTTTGGAATGTGTCCGTTGAAAACTCCCAACATTATATAGGCAATGCTAAAAAAAACACAACTCGATACGAGATTATAAAGGTCAATTGTGAATGTGTGGCATGCCAGGCCTCCACCGTGGTTCGGATTCCACGTTAAAATGTAGGTCCTCCATTTCATCTCACGATCAACCTACCACTACACATTAGCGTAAGTGCGTATAACCCGGACGGGTGCCTTGGCACGTATTATTTTCTCAGCCGAATTCTTTGTGCGGAGGCTACGCGTGGCACTCCAGTGTGAGTCTCTTTTTCAAAATAGAAAATGTAGGCCTATATGTTTTGAAGTTATTCCATACCTCAAAATGTTAAGATAATAAATGGTTTAATATTTATGATATACCCACTTATATAGCTGTATGGCTTAAGGCGTCAGACTCGTAATAAAATCGACTTCCAATCACGTGAATAACGGGGTTTGAATCCCAGTCGGGTGTACTTAGGTTTTTTCTTCTCAATCATTTCCCAGTCTCCCTCCACACAAATGCAGTTACACTTCTTATCAATTCAACCTTCCTCATAGCTAACACATTAGTGTAATTAAAACATAGGCATATAGCCCAAATGGGTAATAGGATGGGGTCTTGAAAAAAAAATTACATCTATAAACAATGTGTACTTAAATATGAAAAATATAGCAAAAAGATCTTTATTTTAATCGTATGTAATGAACATTATATATTCGTAAAATTCCCCTTAATAACATCTGTTGAGACCCACTTTTCACCCCTTATGTCTAAGCCAAATGAGCACAATAGATTTAAAAATAACGGCCTATGTATCTATCTGGCTATCTGGACAAACTTGTTTGGTTTTATGTTGCTCATTATTTCAAAATGTGTTGCGATGCAATCTCTTTTTTTTTCCTTTCTTTCTCTGTGTTTTATCGGGGACAGGTGCTAAAGAGACTCAATTTCATTTGCGAACATTTCAACTTTTATTAAAAGAAGATAATTCTAGAGACGGGAGTTACTTCAAAAAATAAATTTCCACTAAACTGTTTGAATTCAAATAAAGATCAACGTAGGAGGGAAATAAGCTAGCTTTACTTATTTAATTATTTTTTTGTGATAAATGATTTGAACACTTGAATGGATAAAAAGGTGTTTATTTCTATTTCAAGTTAACATTAAAATATAACTTATATCTGTAGATTTCGAGTTACCAGTTAAAGAGTGG
Organism: Timema shepardi; assembly: GCA_902151425.1. Classification (NCBI taxonomy): domain Eukaryota; kingdom Metazoa; phylum Arthropoda; class Insecta; order Phasmatodea; family Timematidae; genus Timema; species Timema shepardi. The sequence continues at coordinate 64,448 of CABFVX010000532.1, read as the reverse complement.
GTAAATGATGTTGATTGCTTTTATGAAATAACAATTTATTTTGGTGTGGATGAGTTATAACTAGCCTTGTGATTTTAAACCAAAATAATTCTTAAAGTATATTAATTTGTTTCTCCGTTGAGGAAGCTTGTTTGATTAAAATAAAAATAAATGCTTGCGAAAATTTGAGTTGAAGCGTCAAGCCAGAATAAATACAGTCAATTACAAACACTTTTTTGGGTAATCTATTTACCACAGCGAATAGTTATTAAACTGTAACATATTTAGAAATGTCTATGAATCAAGGCCAATCATTATAATGTTGGGATTCTTTAGAGCTCTATTAAAATTGGCAAATTAAAAAAATAATAGCTTGGCCATATTATTCATCCCCTTCTCTCTCCCCCCTATTTTTCTAATGTAATCTTGACTTATTTTTCCTCCGTCTTTTTGTATAAGTGATTATTACAATTTTAACTGTCACATAAAATACAACTTTAAACAAATTATGTTTGTGTAATCACAGACCCCTTTATTTTGGAATTTATTTTCAATAATCCAAACTAGTACTCTTTTTTAATAAAAATAAATGTAAACATTCTTAGCTATTATTTATTTCAGCTAGGATATTTTTACACATAAGATTATTTATTTAACGTCTCAATATATGGGCTAGGGAAGAAGGTTGAGGATATAAATGAAAACCACAATAATAAGTCACATATGAAAAGGAAAATAAAACAGTACACCCTGCAGTAATTCAAACCTCAAATTTCCTTCCAAAGATAATATAGTATTTTGTAAACCTGAAGCCTTAGACCATATGACCACCGGTCCCAGTACTAGTTACTTCCGATCCCCGTTTCTAATATCACGTCTCGTCCCAGCTTGACTCAAATTTCACTCTCGTTTTATCACTTTCAATCACTAAATGGCAAATGTTTCATTGGATTACTAGCGCGCGTTTTACATATTTGACAGGTGGGACCCACCAGAGGTAGAGTACCGGTCCACGGGTCCTGATGATGCTGTAGATATCATCTCGAGGAATCCTTCTCCCCCCTCAAGGTCACCAGACTGTAGTGGAGCTCGTAACTACGACGAGGTGGGAAGAATCATCACCAGGTTTTCTCTCGTCTGAAGATCCTGTCGCCAAGATTAGGGGACGTTCATTCATAGCCTCACCTGAGAGGTCGATACCATTCATAATGTCTAGTCCAGTGGTTTAAAACCTCATTCAAACTTTTAGACACCAATTTCAGTCTCTGAGACCATCTTGACCCCTTGTTAAGATCCAAGTATTCACATCCTTGTGTTGTAGGCAATACGTATAAACCAGGCGTCGTATTGTAGTATGATAGGTAATGCATCTTAAATCAGGCGTCGAATCGTAGTTTGATAGGTAATTAATGTTAAACCAGGCGTCGAATCGTAGTTTGATAGGTAATTCATCTTAAACCAGGCGTCGCATCGTAGTTTGATAGGTAATTCATCTTAAACCAGGCGTCGCATCGTAGTTTGATAGGTAATTCATCTTAAACCAGGCGTCACATCGTAGTTTGATAGGTAATTCATCTTAAACCAGGCGTAGCATCGTAGTTTGATAGATAATACATCTCAAACCAAGCATCGCATAATAGTGCGGTTTTTGGTAGCTTCCATTAAAAATAGAAAAATTGAGACTAGAGAAACTATTTTCCTTATGTTTTTAAAATACAATGAATTTAAATATAGTTATTTTAAAATGAGAAAAACTATTTCACTGATCACAAATTTGTTGTCGAATGAAAAATATATAAAACAATACCCCAGCTAACCAATCTGCAGAAATGCTTTTAAAGTATCGTTATAGACATTAAAATATTGTATTTCTCAGATCTATGACTAAATTATTGGTCGTCACTATGTCTTCAAAATAACTAATTGTAGGTTAATTTTTCTATGTAAGTTCTTCATGAGTATAATAAGCACTACTTAAAGTAATCTATTTAGTTAATCAATTAATTAATAATATGTGGACATTGTTTTAACTTTATTAGTCATGCTCAGAATAATTCTAGTGATTAGAAATCACTGAGTTAATGTTTTAGTCTGTTTTATGATGGTGATATTTAGATAAAACAAACATTTGTTTGTGTGTGTGTGCGTTCGAAACATTATAATTAAAGTCAAGTCTTACCTTAATATAAAATACTGCTCGTTTCACAGGAAGACACAAGGAAAACAAGCTGTTACCAAGTATGTAACCACGACCAGAAACCAGTATTTCATTAGCAAGATTTAGCAATGATTGCCTTCATGATTGTAGGCACGAGGTTAGGATGGAACATACCGGTTCCTAGCAAACCCGTACAGAGATCTGTGACGTTATTTTTTCACCATTGCCTCTGACTACCCGTCCGGTATATCCACGTATTTATGTTAATGATGTAAGGACAAAGAAGGTAGCAATCAGAAGAAATGTTTATATATTTATGTTGATTGAGAGTGGGAAATGATTTAAGGGGGTGGGGGAATAAACACCCACCATATTCATAAAGGAGATTATTCAATGAGAGGCAAAACCCGCCCTGGGGCCTCCAACTTTGTACATACTGAGTTCTTGTAATTTTGTACAACCCCAGGTACTCAGATTTTTTTTACAGACCTGGGATCTTCAATTTTGTACAACCCCGCTGTCTTCAATTTTGTACATCCCCACTACCTCCAATTTTGTACGGTCCCTGTGCCTCTAACTTTTTATATCCCTGGGGCCTCTAATTTTGCACATACCTGGTGCCGCCAATTTTTCACAGCTCCATGGCCTCATATTTCTTAAAGTCAGGGGGCCTCTACAGCTCTAAATCCAGCCCTAGCACCAAGAGTCGAAGTGGATACTCCAGGGGACGGACTAGCAGAAGCTCCTGTTGTCAACTGAAGAGTTGAACAAGGTAATTGACACGTGTTTGGTGTTCCACCCGCAGCGCGGAGATGTGTGTTCCCCTGTGGTGAGCAAACTGACAAGCTAATTACTGTTATTACCGAGATAATTGGGTACACTCTTTTAACCACCCATTCGCTCGGCCCCTCCTCGTACGCCCATTTTACAGGGCTTTGAGTATGTCCCGTGGCCGAGTGGGGGGGGGGGG
>CABFVX010000532.1:28008-60893 GCA_902151425.1 Timema shepardi | reverse complement strand
GTGGGGGGGGGGGGAGGGGGGACCAAACAAGACAGAGGAGTCTTGATTCAAGTCCAGGTGCAGACTAAAGCTGTATTTATACTCCGGTCACATGCTTCAGTGGCCGAATAATCCAAGGCGTCACTCTTGTGTTAGACTGGTCTGCTGATGACGGGGAGGTCAGGGTTCAAATTCCATTAAGGTATACTGAGGGTGGTTTTTCCTTAATGGTTTCCCACTTTCCTTCCACGCAAATGCATTACCTTTAAAATGCTTCAGTCCTCATTCCTACCCAATTAGAGTAATTATCATATATGCGTGTAACCTTTACAGGTAAAAACAAGCCGTTCTAAGAGCCTTATTTATAGTCTAGATTCGGAAGTCAACCATTCTCCTGATTCGGGAAAAACAAGCCGTTCTAAGAGATTTATTTATAGTCTAGATTCGGAAGTCAACCAATCTCCTGATTCAGGAAAAACAAGCTGTTTTAAGAGCACTATATATAGTCCAGACTCGAGTCAACCGATCTCTTGGCATACGAAAATTAAACAGCTAAGGCTAAATGTTGGATTGAGTGACGTGTTCGAATTTCAGCTATATATACGGCCCTAAAACAATAAGATAAAGTTTATTTCTGGGCTTCACAATAAATACGTATAATTTTTATTTACCACGCTAAATAAACTATTAATCAAAAAGTGATCCTAGCTATCAATAAATAGCCATCAAAGTAACTACTACTAAATATTCGACGCTCGCCATTGTTTTTATCCTTATTTAACATACTTTCAGAAAAGGGTTTATGTAGACAGGCTTATCGAAAATGGTGGCTGAGATTTCATGGTAAAATAATAATTTAACAATATATAATAATCTAAATAATTGAAAAAAAAAATTTATTCGCTAAATTTTACAAATACATTACAGATACATCCCACACTAAGGACATTACCTATTTGTGACGTAACGGCAAGTCAAGATAGGATTCTACATATTTATATATTTACGTTTTATTTGGCTCTATCTAAGGTGGGAGTGTAGGAAAAGCGAGCTAAGGGAAATGTTTTTGTTATTATATAGCAAACAATTTGTTGGTGAAACTAAATCAAATATTGCTCCACTAATCAGTAGTGAGAGAGAGATTTTAATTTTCTACACATGGTGGGTGAACTTAACAGTTGTTTAATATCTGTCAGAGTGTCCTGAAATCTAATGAAAACCTTTTCTCTTCGTTTATAATGTTTTTAAGATATCCATAAATTGCTGTGTCGTGAAGAAATTTAAACTCGATTTTTCTACTGGAGCAATATTCAAATTATTTTGGCCAAACAAATGTTTTGCTATAAAAATTGCAAAAATATACACCTTGTCTTAAGCTCCTTACAATCCCACTTTAAAGATACAACAATGACATCAAAACAACAAATTATTTTATAAATCTAAAAATAATCTTACATTATCACAAAATTATTTTTATAATCTTGACGTAGTTTTTTTTTGCACGCATTTTTTTTAATCATCTATAGACTATTTGGTATATTCATGAAAATGCCTGCAGATATCTTGTTGCCAGGATGTTGTCTAAAAAAATTCCGTGAGGGCATATGTCTATTAAAAGAGGAAACAAACTTGTATTTAAAAAAAGTCAAGTTATTGTGCAAATAATAGAGTGAGTGCTTGTACCCGTCTGCGGAAGAAGGAAATAGCTACCATCTGATAAACAAGCAATCTCGCAGGGTGAACTGTTTGTCTTGATGTTTTTCTCTCTAAAACTTAACAAATAAATTTGCAAATACATGAAAATGGGAGATCCTATCTCGACTTGTCAATAGGTCACATATAGACAACGTACTTAAACGGTGTAAAATAGCCTGAACAAAGTATTTACAAATAACTACCTACACTACACGCTCCTGAGTCAAAGCAGTAAGAACATAGAACAATAAGTGCTGTACACATTCTAATTTACGGCATCAAGATTTCTCACATTTTAAAATAATTAAGTAATTCATAATTACAGTATTCTTCAACTGCTTTGTTACGTTAACAGTCAAATAAGTATAAATAAAGAAGAAGAAAAAAAGTTTACTTTTTTCTAGTTCAAAGTGAAACAAATATGATAATGTATTGTCATTACCGGTCGGCAGGTTGTGAATTCAGAACAAGGAATGAAAAAGGAAGGGGGAAAGAATGATTGAGGATAGATTGGGGGGGGGNGGAAGAACGCTTTGGTTCAAGTGTTTGATAGAAGGAGATAAGGGCGCAGAAAAACAAATCTTTATTTATACTAACGTTTTTTTACCTTCATTGTTTCTTTGTTTGAAGTCTGTTTCTGGTGTGGGCGCTTCTCATTTGGGTTAATAACTGGTTTCGGCGTCCACCCAAGACTAAACAGCGCTTCACACACACGGAACTGCAATTCTATTCAAATACTGACGCGAGGTTAAGTTCTGGAAGTCTGGATGAGGTATCGGAAAAAGATACTCTTTAGTCAAATCGTTGCGGTAGAAAAACCTCGCCGGACGCTTGGTTAAAAAGATAAACTGTGTTTCTTCAAATACATCACGCCTGTATGTTTTTTATCTACTAATTTTTAACAACTGATAAAAAGTTGTGTTTTTTTGTAAAGTTTAATGCTATAAATAATTATATTGTTATATTGACCTAGGTAAGAAAGTTCCTGTTTTAGTATGACCATTCTGAATCTCACTTATCTATCTGTTTATAAATGCACAGTGCGTGAAAAATTCTTAACGAAATTTGGCAGGGACATACGGATTAATATTTACCTTGCGATATTTTTTTTACGGTTTCGTCATACTTTCTCAACGATAATGCGAAGGTACTTACTTTTAAAAATATACCTCCTTGTTCCTTCTCCTTTAGATTAAGTACATAATTAAGTTGTTTATATTTACTAATTAAAAATGTTAATAATGAAGTATCTGTATATCCCAGCAAATTATGATTATAACTTTAGAGGCTTGGATTCATTTCGTAACCAGCTGAAACGTTTTTTTTTTACAGCATGTGTTTTTTCTATTCCCTTACTAAACAAATATGTATTAATCTCTCTTTCACTTAGCCGTACATTTATTCTCATATATTTGACCTCGGTGGTCACCTTAGGACCCATTGTTTGTGGGTTCAAACCAGCCGGGATCGACGGATATTTCTTGAGCGATAGAGCTCCGTTGCACAACTTACTTTTGAGTGGAAGTAATTGTTAATTGTGGCATGTAAAAGAACACGGGCAGGAATGTTAAAAGACCTTTCCCGACAAAATTGATAGGTGCTTTCAATCTCGCTCATAAAAACTCTCGTGTGCTGATACAATCGATATGTTCAGAGATAGCAGAGCACGTAAAATACCTAATATAAATAAATAGTAGTTCCCATATAAATCAAAAGCCTCAAACACCCTGTACATTGACAATCAAGCGTCAAACGTAAGAGACCGCAATACACAACTCTACCGTAAATAGGCCTGCATAATTACTTACCTGTCGTAGGATTGGGTGAGCGTTTAGTATGCCTGAGACTGATCCCTAAATCCTGGGATCATTCCCAATCATTTTTACGAATTAAATATTTTTGGATTTTTTTTTTGTGTCTACTTTTCTAGTATTCTCTTAATGTATATAACTTTTTTAAACCTTGTTAGGGTGTATTGATATTAGATTCTAGAATAAACAAATACTAATAAACCAAACAAATTAGTAACTCGGTAGATACCGACTCCAATAGGCATGTGGTATTAGGCGTTATCATCGTATTATCTGGTTTACAGATAGTGGGGAATTTGGAATGCTAATCCCGGGTGGGTATACAGGGTGTGTACCCCCTTCCCAACCCTTCACCCAATGGTTTTTTTAATCTCCCTCTACGTAAATGTAGGTATGGTTCCTATAAAATTCTACCTTCCTCTTCCATATTAATGTAAATATAGGGAAACACTGACCGGGTAGTAAGACGTGGAACAAGGGAGAGACGTGAATTAATACCAATGTTTTAAGCAATTTTTTTTATAATCGGACAACTTTTTTATTGATACAATAAATACGATATTGTTTCAGTAGATACATTTAGTTTAATTCACTACACATGGCGATATCAACAGCTATCGAATATTTGTCATTCGTATCGTGGAATGTGAATATGACTTTCTATTCATATAAAACTGTTTCTGTTAAAATGATCGTGACAGCAAGACCCTGTTTAGATTACTATGCTTAGAAAATTAAACTATTTCTAATAATGTCCTTGTTTATTTGGTAAGGAGTAGTAATAATTGATAGAATGGTTAAATCTTCGTTTTTATTCCCTTCTACTTATTTTATACATATTTTTTCTTCTGTGACGACATGTTTCGGTGAATTTTACACGATCTTCAAATTTGAGAAAAATCAATGTTATTCCAAATTATTATATAAAAATATATTATAAAATTATGAATTTAAGAATCAAACAATATTTCCATTTCTATTGTTTGATTCTAAAATTCATAATTTTATATCATATTTTTATACACTAATTTGAAATAACATTAGTTTTACTCAGACTTGAAGATGGTGTAAAATTCACCGAAGAATGTCGTCATAGAAGAAAAAATATGTATAAAATAAGAAGAGAATAAAAACTAGTATTTAACTATATTATTAATTAAACTAAACTAATTTACTGATGCAATATTTGGTTTATTTTGTATAAAAAGAAAAAAAACAGGTTTTATGAACTACACAAATACTGGTTAACACTCACGTTTTCTTCCATCACATTCTTAACGATTATCACTAATTCATCTACCTATTAAAAATACGTTAAAACCAATAACTTATTTGTTATTTTTTTTTGTTATACCTATTCAATTTACTTAACAGCGGGAGTCTCGACAGCTAATTTGACCAAAAGAAAACGAAACAAGTTCTGTCGGAAGGAATATCAAACTACCTACCTCGTCACACATATCGTCTAATGTTGTAAATGTATGCCAGGTAAAGAAGTCTCCCATGTTTTATGTTTCGCAGCGTGCATGCGTCACACACGCACACGCACACACATGCACGCTAAAAAGAACTTCACTTGAACTCCAAAGATAGAATCTCAGCAGAACCAGACATAAAGTGTAGGTGACGACTTACTAGGTACAAACTCTTTTTAACAAGCCATAAAACTCCTTTTTTTATGTAAATACTTTATGAACAAAGAAATCGTAATAAACAACAACATGGGGGCTTACTTCTTTATACACANATCTGTGTATATGTACGTATTTACAACCACGCTGGGGACTTAAGTGCAGGATGGTACGATATACCTTTAATAAGTGTCTAAACACATGCACTGGTGGGCACGATGATGAAGGAAGGCGTCGATCTCGTCTAGTCGGGTTTTCCGGTAACTGAGAGTTCTAGGAGTCGAGTTTTGTACATGCTATACCGAGAGGCTTTTTCACTGAATTATTTATAGATATTTACTCTACGTAAATGCAGGCACATTTTCTCTCAATTATACCTTCCTTAAATACGCTTCAATTGTTGCATAGTCTTAGGAGTCATAATCGAAATTCATGGTTAACCTATGATTGAGATGTCGGAGGTTTTGATTGTTGGTTGGGTGCACGGAGGCTGGGTTTTACCCTAAAATGATTTTTACTCTCCCTACACGCAAATTTGAGTACACTATTTTAAAAGTTAATAAACCTATTCAAATTATCTTAATTTCGCTCTTTTCAAACTTAGAATTCAGACACTTCATCATGTTTTCTGGTTCGAACGTAGGAGCATACTTCTTATTATCCCGGTTAATTGGCCTTGAGACGGGATATAAAGGTCCAAGCTAACCTGCCCCGTCAGTACAGCCTCGTTGCGAATGAAGCCGCCGCCACCCCACCAGAGGTTGTAAGTCATAACGGTGATACCGCGCCGTAGGAAACGGTTGTATATACGTGATTGTTGCCTCTAGTCTCGGTGCTGGGCGCTTGGAATGCCGCGTGATAGCATCGTGGCCTACGGAGAACAACCGCACAAGTACACTTAAGAGAACGTCTGTTTTAATCAGCCTAGAAAATGTATGAATTTCAAGAAACGTCTAGAGCAGACATCCAATGGATTGCCCAATATGTTACCTCATATTCCTTTAATAAGACTGTCGAAAACATCATCATCATCATCATCATCATCACTACCACCAGTCCTGTTAGATACCAGTGTGACCTCAAAATATGTCAATAGCTTGGTTTTAATTTACACGTGAATAGATAGGAACAGAATAGCTGAAATAAAATTACAAGGATTTTATCATTTATTTATATAAAAATGGAGAATCACAAATACACAAGCTAGCTACAGCGTGAGTATTTGGCTGTTTAGAGATGGAGTCTCCTAGCCCCATTATTTGGTTCCCATACTCCAAGGCTAAGAACCCCTGGTTTAGAACAATGTTTCCCAAACTATTATCGGTCCCCACACCCTTTTTCGAGGATATTACCTGAACATCGTACCTTTTGAAGATTTCTATTTTACTGACCATGCGTAGCATTCTGGTTCTTTGAGGTCCTTTTTAATGTTATCCTCCCATTTGCGTCTAGGTCTTCCCACTGGTCTCTTCCCTTTAGGTTCTCTTGTCAATCCCAGTTTCTTCTATTCGTGCCGCATGTCCTGTCCAATGTAGTCTGTGAGATTTGACCACCCTAACAATGTCTGGCGCGGGGTTCATTATCATTATGTAACCTCCTCCCCTCTCCATTATTTCCATCCCTGAAACATAATATTTTCGAGCATCCTAAGATTCTTCTCATCATGTTTCACAACCATAAGATGAAGATTGGATTGTGGAATTAAATGACAGAAAAATCATAAGAAATATTCAAATTACTGAGACGCGACATAGACCGCTGTTCCGGCAGTATCGAGGTGGTCAATCTCTCTCTACCATCTCCGTTCCAAGCGGTGTCTTGTGTCTTTGTCTGCAAGGAGGAACAGTGAGCCTTCCTACTCTCATTACCAGCTGATCGCCACGGTGGTGGGCACTCGTACTCACCGCGGAATCTCATCAGCCAGGAGGTGTGCAGAAACGGAGTCTAACGCCTCTGAGGTTCGTTATTGAGACAGAGTCATCCGAGCAAGTCCCTCCCCCAATTCCATTCCCTACCCTTTTTGGCCGAGTGGTTAAAGGGGCCGAGACCACGAATAGAGCTGACCCTGCTTCGATTACTGTGTGAGGTTGTGGATGACTAATATAATAGTTTGATTTCCTGGATGGATGTGTGTGTTTTTTTAAATTATTATTATTAGGTGTTCTCTCCTACGGCAGGTTCATTACTTTTGTCAGTGAACTTAGACCACCAATGCTTTATGTTCTCTGTCTCCTTCAGTTTTCAGAGTTTTGGTTTTTCCTTTCAAGTCATCCGATATTTGAATCTTCCTTCTTCCTAAGTTCCTCTTTCTCTCAACCGTTCCTTTATGACGTCATGCAGAAGACAGTTCTTCCTAAGGATGTGTACGATCCAATGTCCTTTGTACTGAATAATCACATCCAAAATGGCTATCTTCTCACCCACTCTTCTGAGGACTTCTTCATCTGTCACCGTGTCTGTACACCTGATCTTCTCAAGTTTGCTTTGCACTGAATAATCACAACCAAAATGGTTATCTTTTCACCCACACTTCTTAGGAATTCTTCATTTGTCACCCTGTCTGTCCACCGGGTCTTCTCAATTCTTCACAAGCACCGTATTTCAAAGATCACCAAGTATTTATTTTTCATCATCCTGAGAGTCCAAGTTTCTGCCCCACACAATGCGATGCTCCAAATGTAGCATTACATCAGTTTCTTATGTTCAGTTCTGATATGTTTGCTGTGAGTGTGATTCAATACGGGTAGCTCGGATGGGTATTATGACGTGGTGAAAATATTTACATACTTATGGAAAGCTCACTCTTAAAATACTTGGCCGGGGTTTGAGCCCTGAATTCCCCCTTACCGGCAAATCAGGTTAGTAGAGCTGGACATCTATCCCACATGTCTGCCAGTGCAAAGAATGGGCAAAGGCCTATATGTATGTATTTCAGACATTCCATGTCTATATACGAATCGTTTCATATCTAAAAAAAAAGCACATATAAATAAGATGGAAAACTTAAATTTGGAATGGAGTTAGAGGGAATGATCCATGTAACCATAAATATCTAGAAATTGAAGCTTTCAAAATGGGGCTCTAGGAAATAGGGAGGCTATTATTTAAAAAAAAACTGTTTTGTGAGCTAGAAAAATAAAATTTGGCAAACAGGTTTAGAGACCACTCCAGATAAACAACTAAATCTTGAAATGTGAAATTTCTGAGTGGTTTATAGAAAAGATAGGAGGTGAAAGGTTTCAAAACTTCCAAAACTAATGTAGATAACTACTTCTAAGTGTGGTAGAAAAATTTAATTTGGCGAACAGCTAAAGAGATAGACCACTTCAAATAACTAGAATAAAAATCAAAATGAAGGAGCCAAAAATCAGGAGGACAGGTTTCCTCAAAATTTCCAAAATTAATAAAAACAAATATTTTTTTGAAAAGGTATAAGTTTGGAGTTCGGCATGAAAGTATATTGACCTTTCCGAAAAGCTAAGGACAACTGAACTCATGGAATTTTAACATTAAGGCCTGGAAAATGTAAGAGCTTAAAGTCTATAAATGCAATTCTGTTCGACAGTTTAACCTACACTTGCATGATATGCATCCATCAGTATTACGGTTGAGGAAGTCTCAGGCAAGTTTATTTCCGACACAGGATATTTTACTCTCTTCAACGTGTTATATATGTTATATACACATGGCACACACATAACTCTTCTAATCAGATGAACTTAACCAAAACTTTTTCTCTTTGTACTAGTTTGTAATTTTGCGACTGTTACATTCTAATTACATTTAAAAAAAAAGATTAAAGCTACGTAGACTTATTCAAGACTATCAGTTCTGGAAGTATTCTCGAAACAATAGACCCACATATCTAATGTGATACTCATTAACCTTGAAGACGTGCACCTTTACATGATTATATCAAGAGTTTATTTTTTTGTGTTTTCCTGAAAAAAGAAGAACCTGTTTACTATATAACATACACTCTTGGGTTATAATGGTGAACGATTTTTTCATTTGGAAACTTTAATATTAAGGTTAAAGGTTTTGTCATCTGCCTTTTTAATTTCACTTAACCCCCTCGGGGCGAGAAGTATTGTAATCGTCAAAAAAGTCGAACTCGATATTTTACTCCATATGTATTTCTATCTGTCTGTCTATATCTTGGCCTAAAGCCTGAACTTTTTTACCAATAGGGCTAAAACTTGGTTTCTAGGGTTTTCATAGTGCTCCCCCGAGAGGTTTTTGGAATTATACATCCATATCTAAACTTATGAGTATCTTAATGAAGGTCAAAAAGATAAAAAATAATCGATTTCATCCAAATCCATTCTAACGAGATTGATTAAATTTCGTGTGTATATATATATATATAGTTAAACTTTATAAATAAAATCACTACCATCATTTTTTATTAAAATGACTTAAAGGGTAAATAAGCAGAAATTTCCAATTTCGATCATATCCCCACAACTATTTGGGATACGAAATAGATTACTATTGTAAATTTGTGGTACCATTTTAAATTAAATCAATTATTTAGAAAATATTTGAATAAAATCAATAGATTTTTTTATTATGAGCAAATATAGATATATTTAATAGAGATCTTTAACAACTTAAATTTATGTTATGCTTTCTTGTGGACAGATAGTTTACTATTTTCTCATTGTTTCTGTAAAAGTGTATATTATCTTATTTATGACTTTTTGGTGGAATGTTTCTGCAACAATACATATGATTCAGTTTCCAATAATTTTCAGTAAATATCCTTATATTAAGATAAAAGAGAAGGTCTTTGGTGTGCACCGTACAATTTTTTTAATTTGCAAATACTTTAGTGTCAAAAACGGGTTATTTGTGACTTAAGGAACTACCCTATCTACGTTTAGCTACTATACTTAATTTACTTTACTTATAATAGCTCATTTATTATGGCTTTCGTATATTTGTTGGTAACCAGGTTTTTAAAATTTTATTATACTACTCATTCCCTGACATTAATGTTTACCCACTTCCAGATGAGCTAGAAACTTGAAATTTGGCAAGCTTCTAGCCCGTAACCAACGGGAAAATTCCTATAAGTTAAAAAAAAAAATTTAACCCACGAAAATTTTCAAAGTGGCGGAGCAACATTAAAGTCGGTGCGGACCTTTCTTTGGGGGTCTCTTGTGGCTAAACGGTTAAAACCTATCAAAAAACGGCTCTGGAATTACATTAGTTGGCATCCACTTGCAAAGAAAATGCACCGGGGGTTTGGGGGCGTAGCCTCCAACTAGAAAAGCGAGTCAATTTATAAAAACACAGATTTTGATAGTTAGAAGCCTATTATGAATATTATAAAAATTATATTTTTCATATATTTGTGCTAGAAGTCATGTGATTAATAGTTGTCACTTTTCATAGTTGACACCTAGGTGAGTGCGATGTCCACTTTTTCAATTCGTAGTGGACCCGAGTCCAATAAATGTAATATTCTCTTACCGAGTATAAGTTAAATTATTTTTCGTGAGCTAAACATGTATGTAATGCTTGAAATAACATAATATTTTGATAATTTATATAACTTTATAGTCTACATTACTTGTAAAATGTTTTATGACATTGGTGTTTGTAAGTTAAGAGTTTTATTCTGTTTAATAAATTTACCATCACAATTTACATTCCAATTAAGGCCTGATTCAGAGTTATTCCATGTGAAAATTGATTTGTAATGTATATAATAGCTCAACATGGCAATAATTGAAAGTAAATAATGTTTTATTGGTGGAGTTTCGTAGCTGTCGAAGCCAGATCTTTTTTAAATTTGCACTGAAACTGCATCTGCCCTGTTTGATTAATGCGGATTTAGGTGCATCTTTAGTAGAGTATCCTATCCATTTGCTCCATTTAGTGAATCCAGGCTCTGATGTCTAGGGAGATTTGAGGTTGTATTCAAGGCCGGGTGAATTGAGGTGGGTTTCACATAGTTTTTTTTACCACCATGTCTTACTACCTTTTGGGGTTATGCGCTTATGTACTAACTAATCTATTGGGCTAGGGATGAGGAATGTTGCATTTTAGAGGAATTGCACCCTCTTTTGCGTGAAGAAAGAAACTGTGGGAAAGCATTGAGGAAAAATCACCCTCAGTAGACCCAACCAGGATTTAAACACGATCACCCCACTAGTATCGAGAGTAGCGCCTTAGACCATGCGGTCACCGAAGGGGCTCCTAGAGTTATTGATCACTTTAGTTGTGGTTGTAATTGTGATTGAACTTCTAAACTCTCTCTTTCATCCCAGCCCTAATGAATATGGCGAGGTGAAAGGATTACTGCGGATTTTATATAAAAAAAACCATTTTGGGTACAGATCGGTCAAGGCCAACCTGAAATTTCATGAACACTTTTATTCCTTATTCAAAAAGTTAATGTTCAAATTCCTTTCATTTCATTACAGTAATTAAACAAAAATGCGAGCTTACTAGCTATAGAAAATTTACTTTATACTGAGTTTGAAGCACTATTTAATCTATGTAAACCATTATTTGTTATTAAACTATAAAAATACAGACCTTAAATCTTGTTCCCTTCTACCTCCACTTTAAGGTGGGATGGAAGGAGACGCGAGAAAAGGCCAGTGTTTTTGTAGTTTTTATGGCAAACTTTTTTTTTTTTGCTAAAATATAAATATTTTCCCAGTAGACACAGTGTGTGTCATTTTCTTCACATAGATATTCAACAACTGTTGCTATTGCTATCTTGATCATAGTGGGATTAGATTAGAAACCTTTTAAATGAAGAAAAAAGGTTGTCATTAAATGCCATGACACCTTTCCCAGGTAGTCAAGGAATTTAAAGTCATAATGTGAATAAAATAAAATTCTATGTATGTACTGGAGCAATATTTTATTTGTTTTAACAAAAAAAAGTTTGCCATAAAAACCGCAAAAACACTGGCCTTTTTTACGTATCCATTTCCATCCACCTTAAGCCAATGATTAACTCCTTGTGTTAAAACGTAAGCACTCTTAGAAAAGTTATTTAATGAACAAAATCGCATACTTCAGACACACTACATCTAAATAGTTAATTATTTAAAATCAAATGGGAATTTTGAATAATTATTCTTCAATTAGGTAAGTTTCCCTCAAAATGTATATAGGCCCCTACGACTTATTTTAATACTAGCTTAGTGATCTAGGATCAGTGGCGTCGTGTAGACTAGATTGTCAAGGGAGTGTAAGCGTATTCAGGTGAAACGCCTCACAGGAAACTTGTAGATTCGACGCCAGGCTTCCTAAGACGCGTCTCTACCCAAACATCTCGCAAAGTACGGGTGCCGCTAAGAACTTAATCTAATCCCCTCCGACCCTGGTGGGCGAACCGTAAAATTAACCTTGCCACTACAACCTCACGTAGCCCAGTATCATCTTGGAGCTAACGACGTTGCCACTTGGAGATTTCAAAGCTAGTTTGCTATGCGGGTTGCATCTTAGCTCTATGCCCCTAAGCACTCTAAGTACGATATTATCACACTTCAATGCGTGAAACAGAAAAATAGGGAATAAAATGATCACTTACTCCTGCGAGACCTCTTGTTCATCTACTGATAAAAATTTCCCTCTTCCTTTGACAAGTTAACACAATCACTATACAACTTGCACCTTGAAAACATCGACTTACTCTTTTAAAATGTCATCTTTTTACTGTTTCTTGTTCTAGAAAAACATACGCGAGCACTGACCTTTAAAAAAAATCTACATCCTGGCAGGCCATTTTCGTGACTAAGCTAAATAGCCTATATTAAGGCCTATATCACACCAGGACACCATGGCAGCTCGGCTGTTTTTATAAGGTATGCCACCCTGAGAGCACTTCGTGTATTCTTATGGTAGTGCCAGTCGTATGATGATGCACCATTAATTTCTTTGTTTTGTAACAGGCATCACTGCCAGCATTATTATTACTAGCACCGCGTCTTACTACCCATTCGAGTTACACACACTTACGCTAATGTGTAATGGTAGGGTGATTGTGAGCTGAAATGGAGGATATACAGTTTTACGTGGAATCCGAACCACGGTGGAGGCCTGGCATTCTACACATTCCCAAGTTGTGATTAATACACGTCTTATCAGAGGTGAAGGAAGGGTTTGGTAATCAGATAAATCTGTGTCAGGACCGAGGATTGAATCCCGGACCCCCAGCACAGAGGTCCGACACCTTATCCCTGGACCATCAGGTCACCAGTGGCGCAGCAATTAACACACTGTATGTAGACCCACGATGCATAGTGACGTTAACTTAAGACATCTGATTATCAACATATTTTATTTTCTAGTGGATAAACATATATTTTGGATCATTCTCCCGGTGGATGTTTTCAAATTAAAATGATGTGGGCAAAAACAAATAATAGAAACATACTCTCAACCTTACAGGGGTTTCGCTGAGCTCCTTTTGCCAGCTTGAGTCCTTCAACACTGGGCTTCGCTAGTGTCACTGCTGGGTGAGGATAGAACTAGCCGCAGCGATCCTAGCTTTGAAGGACGTACGCTATCAAAAGGAGCGCAACCATATTAACCTGGAGGTTGAGTGTCTGGGTATACTCTTTGTCTGTAGCCGTGGCAAAAATCTAATACATCGATACACACTCTTTACATTAACGGGTTATTTTAGATCTCACAATGGCCAACGAAGCTTTCGGATTGATTCTGGTTGTAAAGCGCATGCGTTGTCAAATGCGCATGCACACTGATTTGAGATTATTAATTCCTAGATTTGATTGGTTCTCCTGTGCCGAACATCTCAGGCAGAACGGAACAAGTAAAAAAAAAGGTGAGTTGAAATTTAGCGGAACATCTCGTGACGATAAGGCGGAAATCTTATGATTGGTTTTGAGCTCGTCACGTGTTCACGTTTCTGTTCTGCGTTAGTTTTTTGACGAACGTGTGAATCCACAGTAAGTGGTATGGGATTTATAAAAAAATAATTAAAAAAAAACTACTTTAAGATAAAAATAATAATGTTGTGACACTGTAGGTCTACATTTAGAATTATTTAAGAAATTATGGTTTCTATTTTAACGTTATATCTTTAAAACTCGCCAAATAAAACTTAAATTAATTAACATGGGAAATCCTATCTTGACTCGCCATTACGTCACAGGCAGGCAACGTCCGGCAAAGACCGGCATAGTTGGGCGCGGATGCGGATATCCAATATAATAACAGCAAGGCGGATATAAAAAGGATCTAAGCGCGGAATACGGGGTGGTGGAGGAACTGAGGAAAAGATCAAAACTACTAGCTACTAGCATCGTTTTAATTCTCTCAAAGTGAATAGCCCGAAAGGTTAGTAAGACGTGGTGCTAAAATGTATTTTAATTTTCTTTAATTTTAATTTGAGATATAGTATAAAGCTGTGTTCAGACTATAAAGAACAGCGAACAGTGGGGTTGGCTTTCTGAACATTTCTCTGTAACAGGATTTGTTCACTGTTCTGTTAATCTCTGATCCACCAGTTGTCAGTTTTTGCCAGTCACATCCAATAGGCCTATTTATTTTTAGGGTTGACCAAGACTTTTTTTTATTATTCACGTTTCACTACCATTTAGACCACCCGCGTATTTACACTCGTGTAGTGATTAAGGTAAAATGTAGAGAAAATGTGCCGTATTTGCGTGAAGAGAAAGAAACCACCCATGAAAAACCACCCCCAATATAGCCCTACCCCCCAGGAATTATAACCACAATCTCCTTCTCTCCGGCAATTCAGTCTATTGCGAGAGTAAAGCCTTAGACCAGTGGTTCTAGAACTGTGGTCCGTGTGGTTGTGCCAAATGGTCCGCACATTGGACCACAAGAAAATGAATCACATGACACATTTGCTTTCTTAAACAGTCTTTTATAGTTTAAGACTTAAGTTTACAAAAACAAGTGATCAATAATCTAACCTAAAATAATATTCATCATATTATCATGAAAAGACTTCCTATCTTAAACAATATCGTCGTGTCAAGTTTCAAAAATTACTGGACATTAAATTATTCTTTATTTGAGGGTTTCAATCAAAATAAAAACAGCACCCCGAGGTCAGGCAGAACTTTTATTTTTGGCTATGGGGCACTTAAAAAATAAATATTCATCATAATCTCAAGGACTAAGCTTTTCACATTTACAATATATTTTTCTCTCGATTAGAAAGTAAAGAGTGAAATATATCAAGATTACAATATTGACATGCTAAATAGACTAAGACGACTATACTTTGTTCCTCAAGTACAGTCATATTTTCATTGGAAGAGCGAACAGAAATACAGATTTTACTACATTATTAGTGTTATTTTATAATATATATAAAGTGACATATCCTAATATTTGACTTGAAAGTAGAATTAGTCTCGTTTCTAACCGTCAGATAAGGAGGCTTTTGCTTTGAAAATTGGAGTGCATATGAAACAAAGTTATATAAAATATATTAGCTGTATTGTACCTGCTTGATGAACACGTTCGTTAGAAACTTTCCTACTCCAACAAGTGACAAGGGGATGGTCCGCTTGCGCCCCAAACGCTTATCAAGTGGTCCGTTACTAGGAACATTTTGAGAACCATTGGCTTTGATAGTGCTACCACCATGGTGGGCTTTGGAAAATTACTGTCGAATAAATTAAAATGGAACTATTTATTATATGTGCACACATTAATTAAAAAACAAAGTGATACATCATCCAGAACTTAAATACATCGAAACAAAAATAAAGTTTTAGTGGGACAGAACCAAATCCGATCGACCCCTGTGAAAAATATTGACCTTGTGAGACCTTAGATCAGTAGGCCAACGTTGTACTGACTGAACTAATGTGCTAGGGGTGGGGGCGGGGCAGACCAAATATGGCTGAGCAGCAAAAAAAAAATGCAAGAGCTTATGTGCAATGAAGGAGAAAAAACATATTTTTTACGACCTAATAAAAAGATTCCCGTTCATCTATAACTTGTGTATGTGTGTTTCGAAATCCAGTGAAAACAGTTGAAAACTGTTTGGGGGCGCCATCCAGAGAATTCAAAATGTGTGTCTCTGTCTTTACGATGATCGTTGTGGTCTGTCACCTGCTAAAAGAAGAAAAGGAAAAAAAAACTTTTGAACTACGAGATAGAAAGAGAAAGGGAAAGAGACTCCAGACTCCTTTAACGTTCAAGGCAATTAAGGGAACTGTCTCCGAACACGAAGAAGGATCTCACCTCGGCAACCCCAGGGAGTTTATAGGCGCTACTTAACATTCCATCGAACCAAACCGTCCTTCTTTAAAATCCTCCTCTGTACCGAAAAAAAAAGCCGACGGATACAGGAGGGAGAGGGGTAGTAGGGGGATTTATTAGTATTATGCCGAGTGTAACGTAAGACCTTCGAGAATTAAGAAGATAGTGGAGGGTAAAAGTTTTTATTTAAAAAACAACGATAAAAATAAGAAGAAGACACTGATGACGCTGATGAGATGTTGATAGAATGTAGAATGACAAAAGGGTTTATTACAATGGGGTGGGGGTAGGCTAAGGAAGGATGTGAAGGAGGGAGTAGAGAAAGGTTTACAGAGACCATCAGCTTCCATTACTACGTCATCACCAGGCGCGCATGCGTGTGGTCTGATAGGTTGTGTGTGGAAATGTACAATTGTATTTATTTGTTTTGTAGAGGAGGTGTACTACGCATTTTACATTATGCATTAAGCTCGAATAGAGGATTGTGTGTATTGTTTTTACTTGGGTAATTTAAAAATAAACGTTGTGTATATTATAAAGTAGAGAAAGATGCAATGTATTGTCGAGTGTCAAGCGGATTCGGAATTGATAATTAACCGTTGTTTGTTGAACGTCACTCACTTAAGAGATCTATCTAAATATCAGAATATAAATGAAAATTACCATAGTTTCACACATTCATATTTAATTATTATATATTATTATTATTTTAATTTTGCTATAGTACGAATGAAAGCTTAGTTTAAATGATATTATTTATTATTATTACTGTTATTATTTATTTGGGGTATTTGGCGAGCATTTCTCTCTGAAGAGACTGATTTAATCACCACATGATTTAACCAACAACACTCTAATTTTCATAGAAAGGGCATTTTAGAAAATACAAAGAAATTGTGTCCAAAATTGATAACATTTTAATAATATTTCATTATAAAGTTATTAATACTATCAATTAAAAGTAACCAATGAAGATCACATGACTTGACCTGTGAATAAGTGAAAGTAAATCTAGTGGCTCTTTAGCTGTCAGAAAAGGAAGGCGTTTCATTTTAAAATTAAACTCTAACCCAACTTTACAAACGAAATGCTACCCAGTCTTTAGGCCGTCGATTCACATATGTGAGTGGGGAAATCCCAATTTCTTCCACGAAAATATGCTTCAGGCTTACTTGGTTTAAAACCCAGGCTCCTTTAATTAGTTGAATAAGTAGACACGCTACAATTAGTGAAGTTGCTTAGCTAGTTTCTTTGAAGGAATCGTTCACTTTGTAATTCAATCATGAAACTAGGCTTATTGGTATATGTTTTTATGTTGAATAAAATGAGATATGTCACTCTGTAACAGATATTTTCCAGCCACCATCTTGGAAAAATTGCGTTCAAATGTAGATTTTTTCAATTATCTTGAAACTAATCAAAATATCAAAATATTTGACACTAGAACCTTCCCCCCCCTCATTATTATTTTCAACACGCACATTAAAGAATCATCATAGACTCTACCATGAAATATGAGTGACTATCGACATTTTTATGACGAATAAATTAAATTTTCAAAATAAAATATAGCCTATGTTACTCGCTGATAATGTAGCTTTATATTGGTGAAAGAATGTTTAAAAATGGTCCAGTAGTTTTTGAGTTTATCCATTACAAACAAAAACACAAATCTTTCCTCTTTATAATATTAGTGTAGATTATTAGAGTTATCAAGTATAAATTTCTCTATAAAAAAAGGTATTTGCAGTTTTTGGTAGCTTTAATCGTTCTCATGCAACAACACTATGAATGAAGGATCAGATTGAAAAGTGACACAATTCCTAGATAGCTCAATGGTTAATGCATTGGCATACTAATTCAGAGGTCCAGGGATCGATTCCCGTGCTCAGGTCTCATTTTTAAATTTTCAGAATTATTATTCTTGTTATTAATAAAAATAATAATATAATATATTATTTTATACCTCATAAAAGAAAACGTACCTACACTAAATTGTGCATTAAGGTCATTTACTAAACAAAATACTGAAAAGGCTCAATCACGGTCAGATTCATACATTGTCCATCGCATGAGCACAAACCAGTACATTTAAGATCTGCATAACCACATGAACCTTTGCAGCCACAAATAACACGGCATTAGCAGCCACAAACAACACGGCATTAGCTGCCACAAACAACACGGCATTAGCTGCCACAAATAGCACGGCATTAGCTGCCACAAACAACACGGCATTAACTGCCACAAACAACACGGCATTAGCTGCCACAAACAACATGAACATTTGCAGTAAATCAGTTCATGACAGGACAAGGAAGAATGGGGAAAACTGGTTCAAAATGTCTGTTAAAATCCATCGTCCAGTTGCCACCTCAAGATCTGGAAAATGTGTGTTTGAAACCAAACACCAGCCCCAGATAAAAGCTCCGCGAAATATTGTGGGAGGTATAAATCCCAGTGATCTCTGCGTTTTAGTAAAAAGACGCCATCTTGCTTCAGCAATGTCATGGTGATTGCTTGTTTTTATCATAAATTAAGATCACAAATCTTTCAATGGTTTTCAACACCTCTGGAGCAACTTCATGTTTGAAATTGATTTAAAGTAAAGCTTCTGTCAAGTCATCAAAATACTTCCAAGTTCTTGTTGTGTATACGTCATTGACAACATTAGAAGTGATTACTCTCTCGTATGAAATAATCAGGCCAAGTTGAATAATTTGTCAATGGTAGTTTCATTACGTGTGTGTGAATAAGTGAGTAACCAAATACAGGCCTAAATTGAAAGTGAAGTCTCATGTTTTCGGCTATGCCCTAAGTGTTTATCTTCTTGAACATTGCACGCAAGTTTGAGACTTTTATATTTTATCACCTGATAAATTGTTAAAACTGTTCGATTGCATGGATTTTTAGATATATTATTTTTTCTTGGACCCTCTAGTATTATACGTATGAGTTCAGATAGGATTATTGGGAAATAATTACTTTAATTGCTAGGTTCCATTGTCCCAATCAATTCAAAGTCAGTTGTAAAAATCTGTTCTCTTATATATGCTGATGTTTGTGCCATGTGAATAACCATGGGATAGCTGTCATAAGAAACTAATTTGTCTATAGCTTCATCAATGTCTTCATTAAAAGATACAAAATATATCTTTCTTATCGGTAAGCTTAAAGTCTGAGAATATGAGCTACCAATGTATCCTTCAATCTTATCGAGCTAACTTTAATTTCTGAAAGAAACCCCACATGTGAATGATACATTTTACAAATGCCAGACAGCTTAAATACGGGTGCTACATATGGAGTCACTTGGCACTCAGTAATGAAATACATCAGCTCTGCAAACATAAAACTGTGAGCTGTATTTTATTCACTCCGGTTACCACGTTCATCACTTAGAATATTCCTTTCTTCATTATACAGTTTTGAAAGGCATTTCATATGACACTTTGTTTCTTAAGCTACCATATCACCAGAGTTGAGCTTAGCTAATAGACTACGATCTTGTAATACTATAAATGCTTTTCTAACATCAACATCCAGCTCCATCGTTATAGCCTCGTGAAGATCAGCTGGATCATCTATCAGAATACAGAAGAGACACCCGTATTTCTATTTTGTAATATCCGAATGTGTGTTTGAGCTGGTTATTTTTTTGCTGTCCATTAATTGATTTTTAAACACTTTCAGAATCTCTTATTTTACATATTTGATAAGTCTTTGTAATTTTGTACTGTGTACTTGTCTCTACATGCTTTATGCCACTTAGCTTGACGCTTTACAAGTGTTTCTGCAACACCCTCTCCATAATCCAGACGTAAAACAATAAAAGACAGGTGACCAAGTTTACTAAATTCTTCTATATCTCTATCTGCTGTGTAGTATTGTAGCCCAGTGTTCAATGTTTTGTGTTTCCAGGACATTTAGTAGGACGCTCATCATTTGTTTGGCAGTATATACATAAATCTCAAATTCGTCTCCACCGTACACGTATTGCGGGAATTATCATGAAATACCTACTAAGTGTTTTTTTGTTGTCCATTTTTACTGTTTGTACTATCTCATATTATAATCTTAAACAGAGGATAAAAGATAAGTATTACAAGTTTGTGCATAAGAAACTGAAACAAAACTCCACAAACTTAGTGTGATTATCACACTCTTGACATTTCACTGCAATATTCCACGAAAGCGGGTAGGACTAAAATCAAATTTATAGGAAAATGTTTTGTAGAAAAGATTATTTTATTTATTTTTTATCAAATAAATATTCTTATATAATGAGCAGTTTACGAAATAATTGCAAAAACCTGTTTTAGGGCGCCATTTTATTAATATAGTGAATTTAAAATAACTTTTTCAGACTAGTACTATATCCAATTTTTGTCACCGCAAAATCAGTACCAATGTGCCAAATTTTATGTGATTGATTGTTTTGCTAAGCAAATCCACTATATGGGCATTTGTCTGCATCTTGCTGTTTGGGAGATTAAATATAACTGCCCGCTTCTAAGTTCACGTGGTCTAAATTCTAAGGCACCACTCTCCCAATATACTGGACTGCCGATGACTGGGAGATCATGGTTCGAGTCCCGGTTGGGTGTATTGAGGATGGTTTTTCCTAAATGGTTTTCTAATTATTCTCTCTCAACAAATATGGGTAAGTTCTTACACCTCCTCTATAATTCAGCCTTACTCATTCCTATCCCACTAACGTAGTTAGTAGATAATATTTGTAAAATCTGAATGTGTAGTAAGAAGTGTTGCTAAAATAAAACAAAGTAGAAATGGAATTTCCAGTTGTCAATTTCTTCGTTACTATGAATGTTTCTTTTTTCATATGAAATTAAGTGTAAATTAAATATGGCTGTCACATATTCTTTACACACTAATATGGGTGAGCTACCTTCAGAATATCTAATTTCTCTTAAGTCAATTAATTCTAATATTGTAAATATGTGTCCTTTTTACACCAAGATTATTTACATTATAGTGATAGCAAATGGTTATGAGAAAAATGAACCCACATTAGCTTAGAAAGAAGATGGGGAAACAAACTCACATATGTGTAAACCACCCCAATTGTAACCGGCCTGATTCAAACCTTGACATATATTACGAGCCTGACACCTTATACCACGTCACCACCAGTAAAGGTTTCTATCTCGTTGTGAACATTTGAGCTGAATGCCTTGGTTGAATTAATAATACTCTAATTTGTGGCTTAGTAAACATTTTATATAACCAAATCGTATTTCGTTGGCGCCCTATCAGACCGATATAACCACTGAGATCAGACAACCGTAACAAAGAAGAATCTTTTTCAAGCTTCCAATCTTTCAAACTGTCATCATCTCCGATACAGGTATAGAAACCATTAAAACCTTCAATCCTACCTTTTTTATTTTTACTTAAAAGCTTATAGCCTATAGAGTATACATATCGCTTGAAAATAAAAATAAAATAGATACCGTAAAAATTCAATTATTTTTTACCACTGGCAAATTAATCTATATTAATAATACTTCAAATAATAATAATAATAAATCCACATTAAATACCATTTATTAACGTTTTTCAAATAAATATTCCACCTGTTTCAGTGGCCGCATGATCTAAGGCGTCACCCTCACAAAAGACTAAGCTGCCGATGACAGGGAGATTGGGGTTCGATCTTGGTTGGGTGATTTTTCCTAAATAGTTTTCCACTCTCCCTCTAAGCAAGTGCAGTTAGACTTGCTTTAAAATAAACCCTCTCTCATCCTTAGATCATTAGTGTAATTATACATGCGTATAACCTGAACAGGTAGTAATACGTGGTGCTAAAAAAAGAATAGATTCCACACTATTCCACACTAAACTTTAATTCATCTTAATTTTTTTTAAAGGTGAAAACTGTTCAGAATTTAAGTGATTTCAAGATAACCAAAAACTTGATGATGCTTATTCAAATATGTTTAAAGGAAATTCGAGGGGATGAGAGAGTCGCGAAAAAAAGTCTGTGTTTTTACAGCAAAGCTTGTTTAGGTCAAAATAAATCGAATATTGCCTCAGTAGAAACCTACAGTTTAATTTTCTTCACATGGTGATATCAACAATTCTCGAGCATCTGCCATGTGAGTAGCGGCATTAAACGAGAAATTTTTCAAATGAAGAGAAAAAGTTGGCATTAAATTCCAGGACAGCCTCGACAGATATTCAAGAACCACTGATGTAAATAAGTGAAGAAAATCAGGTTATATGTTTCTACTTGAGATATATTTGATTTATTTTGACAGAAAAAAAGTTTTACTATAAAAACTGCAAAAACACTGCCCTTTTCTCACGTCCCCTACACTCTCATCCTAAGTACCAGACATAGAGACCAAGTCTTAGTCCACCCCTTGATCTTCCCACAGACCTTTGATACCCTTGAATTCCCTTTGTGTTCACCGCCCCCTTCTCCCGTGGTCCACGGAGACAGGATCTAGTGAAGAACCAGCGGGCAGGCGCCACGGTCAGTGATCAAAGATAGTGACAAGTGTCGCGCTGGGGCTAAGGGAGGGGTAGATCCCTATGTCCCGTGTCGCGTCCCTTCGATTGAGGGCCGCATTCGTTAGGTTTAATTAGGGGTACATTCGATGGGCACTTTCTCTTAAATAGAAACACACAAACTCAACAAAATCCATGGCCGCAAGTATTATTATTGGTAAATTATGAGAGGAGAGGCAAAAGATAATTTAAAATAGTTGCTTAAAATTAATAAGTTTTTATATTTATTATGAAGGATACCAAAAATTAATACATACATCAACTACTAATTGATAACATTTGAATTACCTAGAGAAGTTAATAAATCTACTTTCACGTATTCATACGTAAAGTCATATGATCTGCTGCTGTTATTTTTTATAGATACTACTTTAAAAACCTATAATACATACCTATATATGTTATTGCAGAAATATTTTCCCAAAGAGCATAAATAAAATAATATATACAATTACAGACATATATTGAAAAAAAAATTAACATCTCTGTCCAACATAAAGCATAAACATAAATGTAATATTATCATAGCCACGGAGTATTGTTTTAATGTATATTTTGATTTATATAACTCGAGTAGAAGCACGCTTTAAAATTTCTGGCCTAGCACGTTTGAAATAATGTATTAGAAAGGTTACAGGGGAGTGCTGACAATTCATAACAATAATTGAACTAGTTGGCATGGTATAAAATACCTTTACTTTTTGGCAACGGGGCTGTAACAATTCCATCTATATCACAGGTGATAACTTTGTCCGACTCCGTACCGTACCAGACCACATCTTCGGGTAATCATTAGCACTTGTACTTAGAGGGCATCCGTTGAGCCCGGGGTCCCAAGATCGAGTTCTATTGAGTCCACGCGCGGTAACAGTCAACTTTCATAGGTCTAAGTATTCACAAATTAAGCTAGTTCTTAAACGAGCTTGGGTATCCAGTCTCGTTATCTCTTTATCTTTTGACTAACATCAAATTTTTTATTATCTTCTAGTAAATACTATAAAACTAGAATTCGTAAACCTACATATTATTTCGAACCCACACAATAATTACCTTGCCTGCAAACTTAACCCTCCCGCAAGATCTCCTGACAGATCAAGTCCACGGGGGTAGGTTGCAACAACATTTTAAAAACCTTGGTTATAAAAGTATAATATATTTACTTAGACTATAACTCAGAAACTATTGGACTTAAAAAAATATATTTCAAATAAAAAAATATTTTAATAGAACTATAATTATTTTACAATGATAAGTTATTTTATATCTCAAATAGTGGGGGATATTTGATAAAAAAAATTGGAAGTTCCCCCTTAAGTAAAGTACCCTAAAAGTCATTTTCATGGGTAAATGAATTAATGAAAGTTGATATCTTGTTTGTATGTTAAACGGTGCCAAGATACAAAATAAAATCATAATCGTTAAGGCAGATTTTGATAAAATAGATATTTTATCTTTTTGCCCTTCAGTAAGCTACTCTTAATTTTATATATTTATATATATATAAGATTCCAAAAACACCACGAGGAAGCCTTATGAAAGCCCTAGATATAAAGTTTTCTCCCCATCGTTAAAATAGATTCGGCTCTAGGCCAAGATATAGACAGATAAACATATGTCAACGTGAAAACAATTTTTTTTTCAGACAGTCATGAAGCATATACATTTTTCAAAATCTTGAATTATATATTTTTAGTTGATCTGAGGAGAGAAAAAGTAAATACGACACAAATAAAACATGATTTGATAATATGAAAGTAGTTATAGTAATTTTTGTATCCTTCATTTGGCGAACCACACGATACTTCAGCCGAGTGTCTTGTTGACTTCAGTAACTCGGAAACGAAACAGGATAGTTCGGATCCGAGATATCGATGATTTATACGACACACTGCGTTCGTAAAGCAAAACGCGATGACGGGTGGTAGTTGGTAAGGAGAGGTCGGTTGGACTTGGAGAAGAGTTGTGACGGTGATTGGACTATGACGTCACACTGAGAAGCGGACGTGGGCCACGGGACCCTAGGTTACCTCTAAAGAAAGGAGCACGATGATCCAGTGTGTCCTTCGAGCCACGCTGACAGACGGCGCTCCAGCCATATCCTGCGAGGGAAAAGGACATAGCTCACATTGTTGTTTGGTTGTTTTTTTCCACCACATCTTAAAAATCGTCAAGGGTTACGCTAGTGGAATAGGAATGAGGGAGTTGTGTTTGAGATTAAGTGTACCCGCATCTGTGAGGAGGGCGAGTGGGAAACTATTTAGTTTTTAAAAAAACCAGTAAACCTAACCGGGAGTCGAACCCCGATCTCTCCGTAATCAGTAATCCATACTAATACGACCGTACCACTTTTGGCCATGAAACCATCCATGCGAGCTAATTTTGTTTCCTCCCCCCATCTTACTACCTGTTTAGACCACATGCGTTTTAATTACGCTTATAAGGTAGGTTTGAGGAGGTTAGAGTTTAAAGGAAACGTACCTGCATCTGCCAGAAGGGGGACTATTTAGGATGCTGCTCGTTCCTTTGTGTCTAGTAAAGGAAATCAATTTCTTCCCCAATACCTTTAAGTTTATATATTTTATTTTGAATTATTTTTCAAATTTTGTATTCTTTGAATGTCAAAGAATAATTATCAATTTTTATTAAGTCTTTGTTTGAGTGTGAATCTTTATGTCTCCCTTTAGATTTAAAAAACCGTTATTCTTTGCAAATAAAAAATATATTAATCAATTTAAATGTTTTAGAGAGGAGGATGACCTAGTTAAGTGTTTCCAAACTTTTTAGACTGAAGAAGTTCTTGCACCCAAAAAAAATACTATTAGGAGCCCTTATAAAATATTTTACACTAGTCTTCCGAACAATCAATAACGAAAGTTAATTTTAACAAATATAAAAGCATAAAACAAACGGAAAATTTCACACGTTCTGGCTGCGTCTTTGGAAAATGTCATTTATTCAGATAAAAAAATTGCCAATATGATACAAACGCTATTTTATGTCGTAAAAAAAACAATAAAGAATACTATAAAATTGCCTCATGGAGCTTAAGATATCTATGACGTAGCCCCAAGGCTCCAAGGAGCACATTTTTGAAAACGTTGCCCAAAGCTGTAGATATCTGGTAGCAGCTTCTAAAAGGTCACGCCTCACCACTTATGTTTGGATAGAGTTTGTACCGCAATATTTACCCATCTAGTTCACAGCATTACTTATAAATCTCCAGGAAAGGTCTGCCTCCAACGTAATGAATGCTAGCACTAAGGAGTTTACCATCGTGACCACCACCCTCCACCTATATCAGCCTCCAGGCCTGGGTGGGTCTGTAACAGTAGCCTACACCAACATGTCTTCATTACGATGTCTCGCTTCCAAACACTAGGTTATGCGCGGACTCACTAATTATAGAGTAACGCCCCATTTAGATTTATTTACAAGGGATATATATATGGTGTCTTCAGCGCTAACTAGAGCTTAAGGACGTCGCCTACCTGTGACTTAACAGAAAGTCAAAATAGGGTAACATATAGTTTTATTGGACGAGTCTTAAAGATATAATATTGGAACATAGATTACAAATTCTTAAATAGTTTTAAAAATAATCTTACATTGTCACAAAAAAAAATTTAATCTTAAAATATTTTTTTCTTGTAAACTTTTTTCCTTTCAAATCGTCTATATCATGGGCTCTTAGCCTAAATGTGCCTATACTCCCATACCATAAGGGTACCCCTGTTAAGAAATCATGTAATACATTATTAGTATTGTTATTATTATATATTATTACTAGTGGACCCGACAGACGTTGTCCTGCTCGAACGTTGGCTTTTCGTTTGGGTGGCATAATTGATTTCGATAATAAAACAAATACTATGTGATCATCACAATTATAAATTCACGATGAGCTCCAATTAGTGAGTTACACAAATATTACAAATGCAGGGTTTGTCAAGACAACATACAAAATTAAACATCTTTTCTTTCCTCAAAATCAACTATATTGAGACAATAGTACATTAAAAATACTTTGTTTCATAGTAATGGCAATGCTTTCCCATTCCGTCTGTCTGTTTCTGAAACAAATAAATTTTACTTAGATTAGGAACTGCTAGACACTCATACATACATGATATCCATTATTAAAAATAATATATGGAATAGTGATCCCTACAATTTTTGGATTTTCGCCCACAGCTCCACAAATATCAGCTGTATTGAAAAAAATGCCGAAGCTTGCTTACAAATTTGTATGCCGGATACCGCTAATTTTATTTTATTGACGTACCTTCAAAGATGACAAATTTCAAATTACTTTTTAATTTTTTTTTCTATTTTCATAGTGCAAAACATATACTGTTTTGGGCCTAGAACCTTTACGGGCCTAAGCAGAACAACTTACCTACATACGTACCATTGATATAGTATGTACTTGTTGTACGAAGTACATACTATTTCGATGATACGTACAATCAGCTGCATAGAAACCTCACCCCCTCTATACCTAAGGTTGTAATGTTATAAAAAACTGTCCGACAAAATCAATAAAGTTTGTTTTGTTTTTATCTTAATGCGAGTTGATGAACAAGGTTTTTCGTCAATCCCTGAGGTGTATAAATGAACAAACTTGATGGTTTGCCAACGCGAGAACACGCAAATTATAATTGACCATGTGAGAAGCACTGATTTTCTAGATCCAACCCATAAATTGACATTGTTTGGCCTTGTGACTTATTAATAGTCATTGCGAATGCCAAGCGAATTGGAAATCGCAAGCGTCTGAATGGAATGGGCGAGTCTGAAGGGATCATTGTGATCCGTGGCAGGAGAACAACCTCATCTTGAAACTTTCTGTTCAAAATGGTAGCTTCAAGAACATTAGCCATAATTTTTTTTATGAGCAATCGTGTGCCATTGCATATCTTAGGTGCATTTAAATTCAGAAGCAAAATGATTGGTTAACCAATTTTTAATCGCAAGCTATGTTGTGGCATTCCTGGTAAATCCAGTGAATTCAAAAATTCAACAGGATAATTGACTGCTTCGTCAGGATCAACAACAGTGCCGATCAATTTAAAGACATCTCATTGCCAGGTAATGACTGTTGTATTTTGAAATTAATAGCGTCAACATCGATATTTTTTGCGGCTAAAATAGCTCGTTCACACAGCCACGCATGATAAATGTAATTAGCGCGCAAATCTGCATTCAATCAAAGCATCTTTCGTGGCTACCATGTTGCAAAAATTGTCTGGAAATTTTATGCATTGTGTGTTTCCATGCAATAGAATTTTTTCACTGCCAGTGTTGAGCAATTGTTCGGAGAATGACAGTATCAATGGATCGTTTTGCAGTTGAACACGTACATTTATGTTAAGGCGTAAAGTATTGACATTTCGCCATAGGTATGATTGTTTCAAACATGCGTTAACTTCGTCCGCATATGGATCGCGTGGAATGACCGGGAATGTCTGTCTAAAATCACCGGACAGCAGTAGTAGAGCGCCACTGAAAAGTCTGGTATTATCGTTGAGATCTTTCATCGTTCTACCGAGAGCTTCAAATGAATGCTTGTGGGCCATAGTGCATTCATCCCAGATAATAATTTTGCATTTTTGCAAAACTTTTGCCATGCCGAAATGCTTCTTTATATTGATTACACATTGCGTTTGGATTTGTGTGAACGTTCAACGGCAACTTGAGTGCTGAATGTGCAGTCCATCCACCATCAAGCAAAGTCGCTGCAATGCCTGATGAAGCAATTGCCAACGCAATCTGATTTTGTGATCGAATGTGCGCTAGTATCAGTGATATGAGGAATGTTTTGCCAGTGCCGCCTGGTGCATAAAAAAAAAGTAATCCACCTTGTTGTGCTGCAATTGACAAATTAATATATGATGATGGAAGAATATATGCGGTACCGATGTCGTTGATATTAGTGGTTACATCTACTTTACCGACGTTACCGACAATAGCATCACGCAAATGAATGTATTCCTCAGAATGCAGCTTCGCTTGCTTATACTTGATGTACCGTAATCGCTCGATTTCAATTTTTGCATACATATCAAGGATGTATTGATGAAACAGCTGGCGTCATCGGAGAATGTTGTTGTCTTCATTGGCACGAATCATCAATCGATATGCGTAGAAGTTCATCGCGCTCACTTTCTTGTTGGTTTCTGCACCTGCAAAGTAAAAATATAAATAAGACAAAAATAAATTAATTTTACAGAAAAAAAAGTAAATAATATGTAGATTGTACCTGTCACTGGACTTATTTGTTTGGTGTTAAAATGATATCCATCTTCTCCTTCCCAAAATATCAACGGGTATTGCAAAGCGTCGTAAGAACGATGACTGCCTTGAATTGTGTGAACCGTGTTATCTCTGTGTTGGATCCGTATATCTCGACGTCCATATGCGTCGCCAACGATAACAACTGCAACTTCATTAACGGTTGGTGAATTGTATCGGCCCGTATGCTCTTCAAATGGTACTTTGTCTGCTTTGATGACAGTCATGTAGTTGTCGTTTTGCAGTCTGTTTGAAACGGTATAAAACAACTGGACCAACTGGTTGTGATTTCGTGAAAACGGTTCCAAAGTCGCCACAATTTCTCGCTCCTCCATCTGCTCAATGTGGTTGTACTGGCAGCGTGCGTTTATTTGTTGCTCCTCGTCGCTCATGAAGTAGATTTGCAAGAATTTTGGATCGGTATCAGGCATTGAGATTAAAGAACCTATTTGATGATATACTTGGCCCTGAATCTGAAACGTTGATTCAAAATTGCGACCATCCTCATTCTGAACGATTTTTGTTGCTCCAAATGATGTCATTTGAAGCAAGAATTTGATTTGCGAATTTTACGCAAAAACTATTTTGATTGAGGTGTGGCTCCAGCCAATAGTGTTTTCAATGGTTCTGGTGGTGAATTCAATGGTGGACGTACAACTTTTCCAGACGTGGAGCAGAAACTGGCCGATTCACCTTTGTATTTGAATGCATGGCAGTGTTGGCATTCTTTGTCCATATCGCCGATGACAATTTGTGAATGTGACGAATAGTCGATGTCCGACTCATACTCGAACGCAAGACAGAGAAGTAATGCGCGTGTCAATGCGCGATGTACTTGCAGGCGCTGTGCTCTGTGTACGTCAGTGGCTCGTTGACGCGCCTGTCTTTGTCTCAACGCATTAGCTCGAAGACGTTCGTTGCGTTACTGTTGACTTTCACGTGTATTTGCAATCTGGACTCTTACAATTGCATTGTCCTTCAATTGATCATCTGCCGTTCGATTTAACCAACAGGGGTGGACTATTTGTGAATTCTGTGTACGTCGACCAATATTTCCTCCTCGCCCACGAAGACGTGGCATTGTTCTTTAATAAACACACAACACCTAAATAAAATCAACTTATATTTGAATTTTATGGATTACCATGTTTTTTTATGAGGCGTTTAACACTCAGTAAATTTTATAAAATCATTGACACAAATAAGCACTTAAAATAAAATTTTGCAGGTTAGATTGATTGTCATTGAATACGCATGTATATAATTTAAATTTATGGAAGATCATGTAAGATATTCACTTCAACACAGCACCTTACACATTTTCCCAATGTATGTATTTGAGTACACTTGATGAAAAATACACTCAATATTCACGCGATTGTGATACATGGAATATCGAAACACATCGAATGTCAAAATAACGCCAAGCCACGATGCAAGAAACTTGCGCATGTATTGATGCGTACGTCAAATACCACAGAATTCGAAATCAATGCCACCTATGGTTCACAAACATAGCTATGAATTATTCTCAGAAGTTCAATTATTCATTATTCAGAAGGTTTTAAATGTCAATTATTCATATTATATTCATTATTATAAATATTGGGTGGTGGTGGTGGGGAGTGAAATTGTGAGGTTACATGTTCTGATATGCAAAAAATCTTTTTTAAAATATCCCCTCAAATAAATTCCCTAAAAAATAAAAATAAATCCTAGAACCCGATTGCAGCGCCACCTACCGGGTTCAATTGTGAATCAAAATCATCCATGGACCCACTCAAACACACACAACAAAATTCATCAAAATCGGTCCAGCCGTTTAGGAGGAGTTCAGTGACATACACACGTACAGAAGAATTATATATATTAAGATTATCATTACCACCGCGTCTTACTACTCATTCGGGTTGTAAGCACTTACGCTAATGTGTAATGATAGGGTGATTGTGTGATGAAATGGAGGACCTACAGTTTAACGTGGGATCCGAACCAAAGTGGAGGCCTGGCATTCCTCACATTCACAAATTGTGATTAATACACGTCCTGTCAGAGGTAAAGGAAGGGTTTGGTAATCAGATAAATATGTGCCGGGACCGGGGCTTGAACCCTTCATGTAATACAACTCAAGCTAATTGGTTTATTCGTTAAAATGACTAGTAGTGATCTTCGTGCCAAAATGTAGATTATAAAGGCCCGATGATGGGGAAATCGGGGTTTTAATCCTAGTTGGGTGTACTAAGAGTGATTTCACCCCCTCCTTTCAAGTAAATGTACAGCTCTCCAAAAATTCAACCTTCCTCGTCCATAATATATTAGCGTAATTAATACGTATTCGTATATCCATCCCGAACTAATAGTGAGAAGTGGTGACAATCTTTGAATAGCCTATCTTACGTGTGGTCATTGAACAATTGGTTTGAATTATTATAATAATTTATCTTAGTAAGTAGTTTTATAAAAGGTCCTCAAAGGACATTTCTCTTTGCTAAACTATCACAAAATGTTATAAGCGGAACAAGATATCTGTATTAGTACTTTATTCAATCAAAATGATGATAGAAAAATTAAGTAAGTTATTTTTTTTAAATTGCTTGTGTAATACACGTCTTACACGTTAAGAGTAATTCACATGTTTTAAAATTAAACTAAATTATAAAGTTTTTTTTTCAAAAGTGTATCACAAAGAGGCCCTCAATTTCACGAAATTTATTTAAAAAATAATAATATAAACTTAAAACCTTTGATTGTAAGTTAAAATCTTAACATTACAGATAAAAAAACTTTGACGTGTGTAAATATTTCTCCATACAAATTTTTTTTTAAACTTAACATATTTTGAATGTAGAGATATTTTCACTGAGTTCTGCATAGTATAAAATACTTACTAAAGCAGTAGGTTTAGTCAACTTAAAAAACCTTCTCCCTTGGTCTCTTTTCTGTTTATCAACACGTCATTATATTCAAGGATTATATTGGCTTGGGGAGGGGGTGGGAGGGGTAGATATTACAACTAAAACTACTTAAAGCTAAGAATTTAATTTGACTTAGAATCAAACCACCAGAAATATAATTTCTCAAGGCCCCTTCTTCCCAAAAACCAATTCGACACAGATGTCTCCAAAGATACGAGTTCTAACTCTCCCTTTCCGACCTTACCCCCTACCCGATCCCATTCCATCTTTTTTTCAATGGAAGACAACTGGTGTGTGTAGTGTTCATTTAGCTTTTCTTGTGGCGCACAGAACTTCGACAGCTTAAGACTTGAACTTAAGACCTTCTAAAACCACATACTTAGCGCCGTCTCCTTTAACCATCGTCTTTATCAAGTTCACATTTCTCTGCTCTAAGCTTCTTTCCATTTGTATTTGTTTCGATCTGTCTTCAAGCAAATTAGAGTAATGGTGGGGTGTACTTTCAGAACTTGCTGTTTATTCATTTTGTTCTTCTCTTTAAAATACAATGTGTCGCATTTTTGTTGAAGTAAGCCTATGTAAGGTTTTCTATAAATAAATAATAAATGGGCAAAACAAGTGCTTTCACTCCTTATTTTTTAAATTATTATTTAAAAGATAGTCCTCAATGGTTAAGAAAATAGAGATAATATATAAAATGTAAAATACGGACCTTAAATTTAGCTCTTTCCTCCCCCATTTAATAGATAAACAAACCTTTTTTTTTTATAAAAGACTAACATTTCTAAAAAAAA
>CABFVX010000532.1:4974-17763 GCA_902151425.1 Timema shepardi | reverse complement strand
CCCCCCCCCCGCCCCGATATTATTATGGATATTGACGTTTTATGTGCTCCTTAACTAAAAAAAAACGGATTTCTCATCATTTGTATGTCCCCATGTCTGTCTTTATTTCATTTCTCTCCCCGGGTCACAGACAAGTAATAAATAGACTCTCAACCTTATGGGGATTTCGCTGTGCTCTTTTTGCCAGTTTGAGTCCTTCAACACTGGGCTTCGCTAGTGGCACTGTTGTGTGATGATAGGACTAGCCGCAGTGATCCTAGTGTTGAAGGATTCAAGCTGCCAAAAGAGGCGCAACCATTTTAACCTGGATGTTGAGTGTCTGGGTATAAAGCCAATAAGGTTTGATTGATTTGTTTCAAACTTAATATTTATATGATATATGGCCATACATCAAGCCCAAATCAAGAGGTTTATTCTAGCTCAGAAATTAAGGATAGTTTACTAATTACTGATGTATGAAAATTCTGGGTTTTTTTAATTGCTCTTTTCTTCTACTTTTTTCAAGATCCATCTATCTGGGGGAGGTTTTCATGATAAATCAGAACGTAAGGTTTTTTTCCCCTTTTAATTATTCATGAGTATTCCACTGATGAACGATTTATAAAAAGTAAATTTAAGTATAAGATAAGTATGTTGAGTCTCCTCTAGACCTGCCTCTTGGTCTAGTGATTAGCATTCTTGGCTACAAATACAGAAGTCCTGGGCTCTATTCATGACGCTACCATAAATGTTTTTCCTGAAGGAAAATTGTTCGTATGGTTTCCCTGGTGTAGTTAGTTAGGTTTAAGTTAATTTAAAGATTTTTATAGGTACTAAATAATCATAATAGTTCATCATTATTATTATCACATCACACCTGGACGAAGTGGAGACACCTATACCCGGATTTTGGTTAGAAGAGCAGTTTATAAAATTCAAACACATTGCTTTGCGGCCAACATTGATAACATTTTACTATATCATTTGTGTTATTTTATAGGTATTGATAATATATATCAAAAGTGACAGCTTCTGGTAAAATGACGATGTATGACTATATTAAAAATGTTTTAATGAATTTAGTAACGGGCATATCCTGTTCTTCCTACCAAAATCATACTATACATGTGTCCCAAACTCAGAAGCCTATTACGTATCCGCCCCTGCCAGTAGATCAGAAATTTCTCACTGACAGAACCTGTTGGCATAAGCAAAAAATTTTTTTTAATAGTTTCAGGCTTTCAGACGCCTTTAATTAATTAAATATTATTTTGTATAATATTTATTTCGATCATTGCATTTATTTTGTTTACTCAAAGCTACAAGAATTATTTCTCCCTTCTTAATTTATCTTATGTGTACAAATACACACACACACACGTTTTTATTTGTATTTCTCAACGAATCCAATTATAAATTCAACACGACCTACGAATCTAACAGTAGTCATGTTAACGCAGAGGAAAATTGAAAAATAACTCATCTCAACACACGACTTATTCATATTCTAATAAGTAAAAGTTGAATACAAAAGGGAGGGATGAGGTAGTATAAAACAATCAAAAAAGGAACAAACATACAGGGGGGAAAAAAAGGCGCATCAAGATTCAAGACAAGTGACAAGCGAACAACGAACGGTCCAAAGAATATGGGCGCCAGGTTATTCCATATACACTCACATGAAACTACAACATACTCGTACACAAAGTGTAATAATACAGTCAGACTAAAGAGGTTTATACGAATATTCATGGTAGACTACATGTAGTGGATCAAGTGACATTATATATTTTTAACGGTTTACTATTCTCCTTCCACGCAAATGCTGGTGCATTACCTCTAAATTATAGCTTTCTTTACCCTATTAGTTTAAATATGCGATATATGTACATATAGATATATTCATACACATATATGCATAATTACATACATGGACCTACGCATATACAAACACAGGCTTTTATATAACCTGTACAATTTGTGATTTATATACTGTAAATATATATGTTGTATATACACATACTATTCCCTGTTATATAAATATATGTGATATATATATATATAGATATATATATATGTGATATATATATCTATATATATATATATATATAGATATATAGATATATATACAAAAACAGATCGTGTATTTAAATTTATAAGGTAGAGATTAAGAGGGTAGCATTTAAAGTTAATGCAATGGCATTTGCGTAAAAGGAGGGTGGTAAACCATTAAAAAATAATCTCAGTAAGGTTGTTAGAATTCGAACTCCACCTTCCCGTCACTGGCAATTCAGTCTAAATGAGTCTGATATTTAGTCCACGTGCCCACCAGTGCAAGATCAATTGCGTTACCCGCACCAGTGAGCACGCGGGCCAAGACGTATGTTTCCCATGATTTGTCAGGAGAGTGTCCAAATTTCAAAAAATCAGGTACACTTTTTCCAAAAATTCTACCATCTTCATCCCTAATAAAATATATCTAAACTCAGAATTGAGCAAGAGAGGTTAACTCTCTCCGGTGGTTGAGTGGTCTATGGTGTCACCCTCGCAATAGACTAGATCAGCCTTTTGCAAACTGCGGCTCATCACGTGTCACGTATTCTTATGTGGCCCACAAGTTTTAACTATTAGTCTATGGTGGAAAAAATTAAAGTTAAAAATATTAGAAATATTTTTTATCAGTGTGTCTTTCTACCTGTTCAGGATATACTCATTATAATAGGGTAGAGATGAGGAGGAAGACCTCTTAAAGGTAATCTACCCGCATTTGTGTGAAAGGAGAGTGGGGAACCATTTTGGGAAAACCACCCTCAGTAAACCTGACCGGGATTCAAACCCCAACCTCCCCGTTATCAGAAGGTCATTTTAACACGAGATTGACGCCATAAACTGTTTGGCTACTGAAGCTGGTTGTACTAGAAAAAATATATGCTTTTGGAAGTATATACAATTTATATTTAACGTAAACCAACGAATGAACTTTAACTAACGATAGAACTAGTGTAATCCACAATTAAGAGAGTTATTAGAGCGTTGTGAAGAAATATGTACATTTTACAGTTCTCTTAATTCTGACAAATTTGCAAATACTCAAGATCTCGCTCTAAAATAGTGGTTATTTATGGATCGACCTATACAGGATGAATGGTAATTCACGGATACGGTCAGTACCACATGACATGTTGGGTAAATACAAGTTGACAATACTCTTCCTGTACATTTTTTTATGGAAAAAAATAATTTAAGTTAGAGAGGGGTGATATGGATTTTCAGCCAACATTTGTCCATTCCTGGACTAGATCAGAAAAAACGATGAGATTGGTGTTCGATTCGTGGTCGGGTGAAGAGAAAGTGGCTTTTCTAAAACGATTTACCACTCTCCTTCTATTCAAACATTTTATTTAAATATTTCCTTTTCATTCCTACGACATCATATTAATTAATATGTACTTAGATGACCTGGTGGTCTAGGGGTAAGGTGTCAGACTTCTGTGCTGGGGGTCTGGGGTTCAATCCTCGGTCCCGGCACAAATTTAACTGATTGCCAAAACCTTCTTTCACCTCTGACAAGACGTGTATTAATCACAACTTGTGAATGTGTGGAATGCCAGGCCTCCACCGTGGTTCGGGTCCCACGTTAAATACAATCACCCTACCATTACACATTAGCGTAAGTACGTATAACCCGAACGGGTAGTAAGACGCGG
This sequence comes from Timema shepardi, assembly GCA_902151425.1. Classification (NCBI taxonomy): domain Eukaryota; kingdom Metazoa; phylum Arthropoda; class Insecta; order Phasmatodea; family Timematidae; genus Timema; species Timema shepardi. The sequence continues at coordinate 14,077 of CABFVX010000532.1, read as the reverse complement.
TGCTAATAATAATAATAATATGCATTCGTATAATCCTAAAGGGTGCAACACGAGCGTATAAAACAACGAAAACCCCCAAGATGTTTGTAGGTCGCAGAAGCTCATCCATGTTCTCCAATTTATCCACCGCGGTCAAGGTCAAGGAATTAGAACAATACAAAAAAATAATAGCCTGTTGTGTGGCCTTTTGTTTCGTTGAAAACTAAAGTGGTACTGAAGAGTAGAACCGAACATAGGAGTTAATGGTTTCAGTAGTACAGTCCGTTTACCATGAAAGATAGAAGTCTTACCTCAACTGATTACACTCTGGCCCTATATTGTAAGATAAACCATAGTGGAACCATGAAAGGTAAGTTTGCACTACATATACCCTAGAAACCTAAAAGGTAGATTACCTTGACTGATTACTCTATGACGCTATCTTATAAGATATACCATAGTGTATTTGGTCAAGGCAGAACTTGTATATTTCAGTGTTAACGGAGTGTACCTTCTACACATAAAATATCATTTATTTCCTAATACATCATTAGTGCCGTACGTTAAACATGTCCAGGTATATCGGTTTGTTCTTTTATTTATCTCCGTACATGTTTTGAAATGGACAAATTAGCGATCGTTATTAATGATCTATAGATCTTGAAATGATATTCATAATGAATCAACAACACTCATGAGATACCTAAGTGACGGCATTTCATCTTTCGTTGCAACTTGTGAGGTTTCGTTTGTTCACTGATTTAAAGACTTGAAAGGAACTTAAGAAATACAATTTTGTTACAAGTAGAATAGTATCGTAATCGATTTTTATATTTTAAATGCAAGCCTAACCTTATCACTAATGTGATTTGTTTATTTGGAGTAACCTTAGTCTACCTTGTAGGGTAGAAGACTTCTTGAGTTATTCCGCTATGCTATAACTCATAGTGTAATCAGTCAAGGTAAGATTGCTAGGTATCAGGGTAAACGAGGTGTACAATACAATTATTGATTGATTTATATTTATTGATTTCTTAAAAGGGGCATTTTATTCAAAGTTTGAAAGTAATAAATGAACGTAAGCTTTTACAAAACTTTGAAAATATTGGTATAATCTTTGAGTACAATTCAATTCTAACATCCTAAATTTTACAATTTTCTTCTGCCTGAGAGAATATTTGCTAAAAAAAATTTACTACATTTTATTCGATTATTGTTAAGGCGGGTTGGAATGGATTGCGAGTTAAGGTATAATCATTGTTTTTATAACAACTTTTTTTTTTTTGCTGGAGTAAATAAAACATAGCTTCAGTAGACCCTATATGTGCTTATTTTAATTTTCTACACATGACGATCTCAACATTTCTTGTGTACATGACATGGGCATCTAGGGATATGAACAGTCGTTTTCCCTTCATTTAGAAAATCCATAATCAAATCTCACTATGCTCATAATAACTTCTAAATAACATAATACTATACTTAGAAGATTAAGCTAAATGTCTCTCTACTGAAGCAATCTTTAATTTAGTTTTTGGCTAAAAAAAAAACACAGTAAAAATGGATAGCTTAATGTGGAATAGAAGAAAACTCAATTGTTTTTTTGCAATTTTTACAACAATTTTTTTCGACAATATAAATAAAATATTGCCTTTTGAGGAGTTTAATGAGATAATTTTTCTGTAAATTATATATCTTAATATTTTATGAACCATAAATTATCAAATTAAATTTGTATTTCTTCATTATAATTAAATGTGTGTTTTATTATTGTTAAGATTTTAATTTGTAGCACTCCAATTTTTAATGTTTTTCTATTATATTTTATAATCTTTATTACATGCTGATATATATTTTTTTATATATATTTAAGCATGCTTGTACTATATATAGGTACAGTTTACATTTTATTTACAGTTGAATTTTAAAATAAACAAAGATCCTTAGGGAAGAAACTCTAGAAAAATCAAAATAATTGTTTTTGTCAAATAATTAATAGTTTTTTCCTAATTAGTCCTCTATGAATAAATAATAAACATTAAAAAAAAATCAAATTGTCCTTGTAGAATAAAAAGTAAAAAATTAGGACTAAAATACCGTAGGCTCATTTGGTGCTTACTAAAACTACACTAACCTATATTTAGTTAAAGTACGTCTTAACTATTTTCGCAAAATTTACTGTACCCATATGAAGTGTGTGGCCTTGGAATTTGTGACGTAGCATGTGGCCTTCTAATACCAAAAGCTTCCCCACCCTGTTCCAGTAGAAATATTTAGTTTATTCCCTATTCACATTAATTTCAAAAGTTCTTGTAGAATATGATGATGACTTTCTCTTAATTTAAAAAGTGTCTCATATAATGCTGATATGCTCATGACAGACACTATTTAGAACTTTTGAGATTACAATGTGCAGAAAATTAAAATAAATGTTTATACTGAAAACAATATGTTGTTGGTTTTAGTCCAAACATTATTTTTGCTAAAAAAAAACTGGCAAAGTTTAGTTTCTAGCCAGTGTGTCCTTTCATTCCATCTTCATAGTCTTGCACAAGATGTCGTTGTCATTCGATGTTTACACGTGACATTCCTATTTAAACATGGAATCTTTATGTCACTTGTGTTGTTTGTGTTTATCTCTTAAGATATTTCTGCTTCATCTGTAGGCGCCATCTAGACATGAATCTGACTACAATCTGTCTGGAACCTCAGAAGAAGGTCATAATACCAAAGGTTTTACCCAAACTTTTGAGTTAAAAGCAGGTTTAGTTTGTAGAGGAATAATTTACCAAGGAAAACAGCTTCAATCCACCAATTTTTAAAGAAAGGTTTTAAAAATATTAACCTATTTTTGTGGGGCAATAATAGATAAGTGACTGTATTATAAATATGATTTTATAAGTATTGAGAGTATCTATTAAAAGTGATAGCTGAATATTACATGATTTGACGTATGAATGAATACGTTAAAATAGATTTAGTAACTTTTGAATGATGGATTAAATAAACATGCATTTATTAATTTCGGCCATAGCTGCATCTAAATATTGTATTCTGTAAATTGAAAAATGAGATTTGGACACGGTAATCATAGGCCTATTTAGCTGATGATTTTCTGCATGTCCATCACAGACTCTGCCTTAAAATATGATTGAAGAAGGATCTGGGCACAATACAAGTCCTGGATATCTTAGTGAGCAGAGCAATGGCGTGCCAAGCCAAAGGTCTTGGGTTTGATTTCTATGTGCAGGTTTCATTTTTCAATTTACAGTATATAGCTTTTTTTAAGCTATTAGATAAGGTCCTTATGATGAAAATTGAACTGTGTGAGGTTTCTTACTGAAGTTAGGATTATGAAATATCAGAATAATGTTTACAGATTTGGTAGAACCTTGTTGAAGTATTTTCAATGCCACCGTTAGTTTATTTAAAACGAAAGTGTTTACTAATTACCATTTCGTGCTATTATTTTTAAAGAACCCACTTCAGTGGCCGGATGGTCTAAGACGTCACTCTCATAATATACTAACTGCTAATGACGGAGAGATAAGGGCTCGAATCCCGGACGGGTCTACTGAGGATGAATTTTCCTATATGATTTCCCACTCTCCTTCAACGCAGCCGACGCAGCGTGGTGTGGCGATACGAGGCGCTTTGGGCGGTGGCACACCTAATTCGTCGCCGTGATACATCAGTGTGCTGCAGCACAACATTTGTGGAACACTCCCCTAGATTATTTCGTAGCTCTACTATAATCGACTTGTTGTAGGAATAACCTCAAAGAGTGTACAAATTTGAGAGTAGTCCAACTATGATTATTTTCTTACAAACATCAAAATTGAAGTAAGTTTTTCAGAAGTGACATTTTGCCAACACATGACTTGACGTATAAGCCTTTTAAACTGACAAGTGACAGCTAAGATACAACTTTTAGTGAGCCAACCATACCATTAGGAGGACTATTAAAATTCCGTTTCACAGCCTACTAACCGGGATAATAGATACACGGTTACGCTCAAAATAGGAAACGCATATAAGTGCGGTTTGATGCATCCTCAACTAACAATTGCAATTTTTTTTAGCACAGCATCTTACTACGCATTCGGCTTTTATGCTTATTAATTAATTACTCCAATGGTTTTAGGAATTTAAAGAACGTTATATTTAGAGTTAGTGTACCCGCATTTGCGTGTAAGGGGAGTGGATAACCATTTGGAAAAAACCCTCAGTACACCCGACCAAGATTTGAGCCTCGATTTCCCCTTAATCGGCAGTCTAGTCTAACATGAGAGTAGCGTGTTAGACCATGCGGTCACCAAAGATAGTCAAAATTTAAAATATGTAATTTTCAATATTTTTTTTAATATATGGCAAAACTTTAAAAATATTGTATAACTATTTCCTTGTTTACAAATTCCACCATCTTATTAAAATAAAATATAGAAAACCACAACACAATATCATATTTGGTTCGAGTTGTGTTATCTACCTAAGTGGCGTGTCATCCGTGGCTTTAGACTGTCTCTTAAGTATCTTGTCAGATTGTCACATCATTGTCTTGTCATACAACTAGCTACATGTCTTCGCCATTAATTAACATCTGCTCTACTCCATGCTCAAGTTGTCTGCTATTTTTGTTGAGTTCTACTTGTCATTATCTTGGGAGAACCGACTTAATCGCTGAACATGACAATGTCCTTTAAAGGACTTCGATGCATTCTTGAGAGATTGGCGCCAATATTCACCCATTGGCTCGATACACTTTTCGGGGAAAGCCAATTGGTGAAAGATTTTGTAATGAGGTAGCTTACCGTTTCAATATACTGTATATCACTTTTGATATATACACGAATTCCATGTCTGCCCTTGACCCCAAAAACAGCAGTTATTCTGAAAATGATGTAAGTTAGTTTTGACGTCCCAATCACGACCTAAAGCTTTAACTATGAATCCAAATACAAAATATATTATATCTTATACCGGTTTTGTGAAAATAAATTTAATTGGAGGGTGGAGGGATAGGGGCCAGGGGGTTCCGCTTGTGGTGAATGGTGAGGAAGTCCATAAAAAAAGTGGCAAGGAATCTTTTTTTGTAACATAAATATTTCTTGAAGTCATTTAAATCTTTTTTCTTTTAACCTGACTACTGGCTTTCAATTAGATTAAATTTAGTTTAAAATTGACAGCTGAGCACAGGAATCAAACCCAGAAACCTTTACTTAGCGCACCTAATAGCTACCACTCACCTATCTCTAAAAATACAGTCGTCTCTTAATCGTTGTCATTCTTCCCTTATAGTTTTAAGACAAAGGGCTCAATTCCCGTGTTTGTGTAATTTATTTTGTGGAGATTTAATTTAATTGAAAGGCGTATCCATGTAAGGATGTATCCTTAACGACGTTGCCTACTTGGTGAATTACTAGTTATTTTGCGAAGCGTGTTGCATCTTAACTTGATGCACCTAAGCACTCTAATAATATCACACTTAGACAACAATTTACTATATAGAAAGAGAGGGATTAAAAGGAGCAGTTTGCCCTGAGATGGCTGTTGTTTACCTTTACGTACTGATGACGATACCCTTTTCATTTGACGAGTATACACACTCACTCTACTATTTGCGCCTGGACAGAATTAACTTACCTTTCATAACTAAATTTTTCCTGTGTTCTATCCTAGACAAACACGCTATCATGGACCTTTAAAATCTATTTTCGTGTAATAAACCAAATAGTTTGAGTTGTAGACGATTTAAGAAAACCACGTTTACAAAAAAACTACTTCAAGATTTAAAAAAAATCATTTTGGTTTCAATGTAATACCATTTTAAAAATTAATTATTTAAGAATGTATGGTTTTTGTTTCAATGCTGAATGTTAACTTATCTTTAAAAATTGCTGAATAAAAACCAAATACACTAACACCGGAAATCCTATCTTGCATTTCCACTACGTCACATCTAGGCAATGTAATTAACAAAAATAGATTCCCTTCTTCATAATTGGATTTGTAGGTAATATAGATTTGAATTTACTAATATGGGAATTTAGAAGGAATACGAACATAATATATTATCAATAACATTTTGGAGCAAGAGTGTTTTAACCCCTGAAACAACAAAAACACCTCGGTATAGCCCTGTAAAAACTCGCGAGAAAAAAACTTTTGACATCTTGACGTATTTTTTCTTCACTTCCTAGTTAAATGCCAGTGATACATGGTCGAACGAAACTCATACGTATCCTCATTAGGCACATGTGTAGGCAATGTGTCAACTGTGTGTTCAAGTCATGTTCTAATTAAAACAAGAAGTGTTTTTGAAATTCTAGGTAGAAAAGTCTGGAAAAAAGGTCCTAAAATTATTCTATGGTATGACGTTGACCTTATGGCAAAATATATATATTGCTGGTCGGTGGAAGTCTAATCAAGAAAAAGAATCTATTACTCTTTTTTTTGTCTCTCTCTTGAAGTTTTGACATGTGGGGTAGGGAGAGGGTATTTCACGTGTTCCTAATGTTTTTATTGAAAGAATCATGGCAGTGGACTTGCCTCTTTTAAAGTCTTTCTTCACCACAGAAAAAAATAGTAGATATTAGAAAAAATATATATTTACTCCAGAACATATAAATATGTCAATACTATTACACAAGTTTCTTTGAAGTCTATAAAATGTTTTGGCTGCAAGCTAATTATGTATCATAACTATGTAGAAAAACATAGGTAAATCTCCCATTTCTAGAATTTAAAAACTTTTAAAATTGTCAGTGAACTTTGATGAAATTTTTTTTGTGTGTGTGAAAGTGTGATTAAATATAAACTTAAAAAGAGTTCGCAGGCTTGATAAAACGTGTGGATACAGCCACAGCGTTTTGAGGTTGGACCTTTTTTCCCTGGGGTTTTCGGATTCAATTGAAGTTGTCGGCTGTAAAATTTAGCCCAGTGGTTTCTAACCTCTCTCAGGGTTTGAGCCCAATCTTGGTCTTTGAGACTATCGCGTCCCCTTGATACTCTACAAGCGTGCGTATCCTAGTTTTTAGGCTGGTATTCGCATTTTATTATACTTGTGGGGTAGGTAGAACTTAGAGGAAATTCATCTATATTTTCGTGAAGGAGAAATTGGGAAACCATTTAGGAAAAATCACCCCCAGTGCCCTCTATCTGAATTGAAATCCTAACCTCATTGCCGACGAACCAAACGAGCGTGACGTTAATGCCACGTGCTTGATTCAATTATTATAAATTGCTAATATAACTATTATACAAATGTGACTAATATGTCACTGAAGAGAATCAACGAGCCCAGTGGGCTATAGAACCTAACCATGTAGGGGTTAGGGGAAGGAAAGATCTGGACAAAAACCGCCGATCAAATCTCTACTAGCCTAACACCAATGGCTACCCTCCCAGCGTCACCATTCACTTTAGATGACACAACTAGCTTCGGTAGTCTAAGATCAGGGTTCGTATATCGGTCAAGTGTACAGTCTTTTTTCTAGAAGGTCTTACAGTCTAGCTCCACGCAAATGTGGGTGTACTTCCTCTAAATTACATCCTACTTAATACCAACCCATTAGCGTAATTACTATAGGCAAATTTTCATGGGAAGAGCCTCAATTGACAGCTATAAACGTCACTAGATCTACTCTCACGTCTTCATACATAAAATTCATGCCATCTGCAGCTGTCATTCTTGATATAAACTATCAATCCCTCTAAAATAACAATTATAATATATTAAAATGTTATCTGTGCTTCCCATAAAAAATACGTTTGTATGTTCTGAAAAGTTTATTTCTATGAAAATTAGGTTGTACATACATATGCGTATAGCCCGAACAAGTTGTAATTGATGACACTAAAAAACAAACTTTTCTATCTGTCACATAAGGTTCTTGCTATGAAAAGTGGACTGTAGAAATATGGTTAAGCATGAGTAAACCTCTCTCCGGGTGCACGAGTAACAGTCAGTTTGTGTCAAATGGGGTATTGTAAGACGTCTGAATCTCGACTAAATATACGGCCAGTCTTCATTACACATTTACGACCCAAAGAGGCCTAGACTTACTAGGTTACTAGATTTATCCGTATGTGGGGGGGTCTGGTACGAGCCAACTACTACTTCCTTGAATGTGATGAATGCCTGGTATCAAAATCGCTTCGACGTTTCATTTGTCTTCTTCACCGCGGCTCTTTTTTCTTCGGTCGCGGATGTTGTTGGTTGCTTGTTTGTGTTTTTTGTTAGACGCGAGGCCATTGTCATCTACAAACTCGAGGATCAACAAGCTATAACGATTATTAAAAAAGAAATTCCTTTCGACATGACGCCGAATGGATATGGACAAATTCGTTAGTTGATCAGGCTAGCTAGCTGGTGGTGGTGGTGGTGGTCTTTTTTATTTCAATATTATTATTAGCACTGCGTCTTACTACCCGTTCGTGTTGTACTCACGCTAATGTGTTAATGGTAGGGTGATTGTGAGATGAAATGGAGGACCTACAGTTTAACGTGGAATCCGAACCACGGTGGAGGCCTTGCATTCCCCACTTTCACAAGATGTCTTGTAAGAGGTGAAGGAAAGGTTTGATAATCAGATAAATATATGCTGAGACCGAGGATTGAACCCCGGCCGCCAGCATAGAAGTCTGACACCTTACCCCTAGACCGCCAGGTCACCTACATTTCAATGTTAATCAGAGAAGATGGTTGGTTTCAAGAATTTCCATGTATCAATTTCGTAATTAATGTTAAATTTAATACATTAATGTATAATTTAATTTTGTAATTAATATTTTAATTAAAGTATTAAATTTTAATATACTCTTAAATAATTTAATGACTTTTTATTTGTTGAGAGAACAAACAATATCACTAATAGGACACATTTCTTTTGATATATATATATATATTTGCCGTCGCCCTGAGTGCGTAAATAATAACAATTATATATATATCGCTAATAGGACACATTTCTTTTGCTATATATATATTTGCCGTCGCCCTGAGTGCGTAAATAATAACAATTATATATATATATATATATATACATATATATCGCTAATAGGACACATTTCTTTTGCTATATATATATATATATATATATATATATATATATATATATATATA
>CABFVX010000531.1:251922-273006 GCA_902151425.1 Timema shepardi | reverse complement strand
AATGCCGAAAAGGAATTTATCTTACATGGTTAATATCCGAAGCCGTAGCTAGTACAAGCTACCTCCAAAGCCAGTCCCAGAGTGGCACTTATTCCACTCGATCACACTTTTATACAGAAAGCACAGTTCACAGCACACGTAGCGAATGGAAGATAAGGGGGGGGGGGACCAAAGAATATAATGAGGCGTGGAATGTTCTACTAGCGTCTGGGCGACAGACTTGGGCATAGGTGGAGTGCTTCTTCTTCCTCGCTGAAGATATTTGCTGCGGGAAAGTCGTTGCAGAATGTTGGACTAGGCGCGGCCCTCAGTATGCTGGGATCAGTCGTGTTGTTCGTGCTTGTAGTCGTGTAGCTGAGCCGGCCGCTGACGGAGTTGGTATAATAGGTAAGTTGATTGTTTTTGTTTGGTCTCGGGTAGCTTGTGGCAAACAATACTACTATATATATATATATATATATATAAAATATAAAATATGTATATAAAAGTGCGATAAGCGTATCAATAGTAATAAAAATCATTTATCATGCCAAATTGAGAAGTTTTCCTGACACGCACTGGACCAACATAACAACTGCCCAGCGCCTGTAAACTAGACCGCCCCGGCTCGAGCGACGCGCTTTAAAAATATAACCAGTTCTATCTTTCAAGCGAGTCGCTCGCGCATTGATCCAGTCTGGCCACCTCTCATTACAACACATGTGCTATATTTTATTTTTCAGTCGCTCGCTCGCACGCCCGGTCTAACCGCACACAAAAATTGCTTAGTTGTTACCTTTCCTCTGACATGCTATGATGTAATTTACATGGGTGTATGGGAGCCCCTACTCTATATGCCATCCCAAGGCCCCCCATACGTAAATCCAGTCCTGTATATCAAATAATCTATAGAGGCATATTGTTTTCACATATTTTCCAGGATTGGATTATTCCAATTAGCTTTAAGGTGTATCTAAATTTGGAAAATATTCTAAAGAACGATTCCTACAAATAGCTTCTAAAAGCATTTAATTTTCAAATATTTGTTTAGGGTGGGCCCAGACCCCCTTTTTCTTGATCCGTCATATTTTATAACTGTCCTCTTACATAACAAAGGTTCCACCATTATTGGTTTCAAGCGAATGATTTGTGGCGCTACAAGCCACGAACATCCTGAAATAGCCGTCCTACAAGACTTTGAACGACTCACCTAAACGAATGAATTAGCTCAATGTGGCAGTTTACGCTGCATGGTGCTTATATTACATTTATATATATATATATATATAACAAACTATTGCTTTCTAGCTTCAAACTGCCCAATTATAAAAAATAAATGGTACAGTGCACCGAAAAGAATTTATCTCTCTTTTATCTTGAATAGTTTTTAAGAACTCCTAAGATTTGTTAAACGAAATATTAGGTCTATACATTGTTGTAGAAACACTAAACCAAATATCATTATTGAAATAATATTCTCTCTTACTTACTCTACGGCATTAGGAACTAGGAACACTGTTACATAAAAATTGAGAAAAAAAGAAACATCTTTGTCCATCCAAGAGCATAAGAATCAAATTCATTTTCAAAAACCTAAATTAAAAATTATGTAGATCTGCTTATAGCTCAGAAACTATTAGTTTAATGAAAATGTATTTCAATTATTATTATTATTATTATTATTATTATTATTATTATTATTATTATTATTAGCACCGCGTCTTACTACCCGTTCGGGTTATACGCACTTACGCTAGTGTGTAATGGTAGGGTGATTGTGAGATGAAATGAAGGACCTACAGTTTAACGTGGAATCCGAACCACGGTGAAGGCCTGGCATTCCTCACATTCCCAAGATGTCTTGTCAGAGGTGAAGGAAGGGTTTGGAAATCAGATAAATCTTTGCCGGGACCGAGGATTGAACCCCGGCCGCCAGCATAGAAGTCTAACACCTTACCCCTAGACCGCGAGGTCACCTTTTTCAAATAAGATATTTTTATCTTTAATAGTAATACAACTTTGCAACATTAAGTTATTTCGTATTTCAAATAGTTACGGAGAAATGATGTAAAATTTCCTCTGTGTAAAGTACCATCAAAATCATTTACATGAGAAAATGAGATTTGTCATCTTGTTTATAATGATAAACAGTGTCGATATGTAAAATATAAACAAAATCATTAAAGCGAATTTCTAGAAAAAAGTTTTTTTCTTTTTCTTTTTGCTCCGCAATAAACTACCCTTAAATTTAGGATTAAATATCTAATTCCAAAAACCCTCAAGGGACCTTATGAAAATTCCAGATACCAAGTCTTAGCCCAATCGATTAAAGAGTTTCAGCTTTAGACCGAGGAACAAACAGACAAACGGCAGTGCGAAAACACTTTTTCCGTTTCAGGGGGTCATGAAACGTCGACATTTATCAAAATATTGAGCTCGATCATTTTTACGATCACAATACTTTCTCTCCGAGGTGTCAAGGGAAAGTCAAAATATGTAAGGTATGTTTAAGAGACAAATTTACAATGATTAATGGTTAAAATATGTGTTTGAAAAATTCACTTAATTTAGATGTAATGACTCATGTAAACTCTTAACTGGACAGAGTTTGAGAAATACTTTCACCTTCTAGCATGTATGAGAGAGATAAAGACAACACAAGATTATTTTGATTATTTTTGACGAGCTGATGACGACTTAATCTTAAACGAGAGCCCCTCTTAAATGAGATGCAAGTTGAGTGAGTGACCTGCAGGTTGCAATCATGCCGCTGTGCTTTGGTCGCCGGAGGAATCCATCCATGAAGCTGACGGTAGTGATATCATCACCCCTGAGATCCGACATTTCGTCCACACACACTCACATCCTCTCCAGGTGCATGTCGGGAGAGGCAGGTGGTGGGCTTTACGCGAGTCCATTCACATCGCAACACTCTCCAAAAGAACAGTTCAACTATTTAAAGTGACAAACAGTGATGGGGCTAGGGTGACTGCTACTGACTCACCGTGTCAGAGATGCAGTGCCTACTGGGTCCATTATAGAGGATTATTACCCCAAAGTGGAGTTTTTCACACTTACTCTTATGTGCATACTGGTGGGGTTTCTTGAAATTCCCACTCGTCATACTTTTACTATATTTAAATTGATATACAATTGCCAAATTTGATAAAAGATTACTCGGTGCTTATATTTTACAGGTTTTCAAAATGGACAGTCGTAAAACACACCCATGGCTTGTAAGTATATATTATCTGTAGATCGAATATTATTTTAAGCTTTCAGAAAATATTCAATCAACGGGTCGATTATAATACACAAAATACGAGTACCGTATGTTAACTCTCACATATACGCATACGTTCGCATTCACGCACGCATGCAAATTTTCAAACACACACGTCACAGTTACCGAGGAGTTTGGAAAACAGACTACACTTCTAAGATCCTAGTTCATTCCCAGGCGATTGCTAAAGTAGTTTAACATTCTTGGTGCTAGAGTTGGATGTGTCGTGGGCTTAGTACAATAGAGCGCAGATTATCCGAATTAATTCGTGACAAAGGTGGTTCAGATGGTAGGATTAAGGAAAATAACAATTCTTATCCACGATAAAACACTATTTAAACACAATTATAGCAACATTATAAACTAAAACACTTTTAAAACATTTTTTTTTAATGAATAAATGAAGTAATAAATTTTATAGGAATGGACTGGTTTAACAACCACGTGGAATGACTTGAGTGAGGCGGTTCTTACATCACGGTTGTGTGGATTCGGTTAGTTTGCAGTTCGGATAATCAGCGTTTTACTGTATTTTCTCTTTAGATAAGTTAGTTTGTAAGTCATATGTTTACACAACCATTTGTTTTGAAACTGTACATTAATAATAATATATCTACTCGCATCAGTGGGCACTCTGTTTAAATGACAAGCTCATATAATATGGTCTGGATAGCCGGTGACGAAGAGCTTGTACTTCAAAGTTCGAATCCCGGGTAGGTGTACTAAGGTTGGGTTTTCTTCCAAATGGCTTACTACGCTCCCTCTAAGCTAATGAGGATACGTTTTATCTTAATTCCACTTTACTCATATCTACCCCATTAGTGTAATTAGTATTTATAAGTACAGCACTAACGGGCGGTTAAATGTGGTGGAAAAAGGGAGTTGATATAAAATGAGTAAACTTTAATTAGTGTTATAGAGTGATAGTTAAGCCAAATATTATTAGAAAAACCAAACAGTAAAATTGAATAAAATATATTTATGAAAGAAATATACCTATATTATGAACATTGAACACGATCATAAAAATTATATTTGAGAGTTCGAAACATTACCAAATATACTTTCATGTATTGATACGTCAAATAATATGACCTGTAACCATATAATTGTTTGAAAGCTAGCATCAATGACTATATAAAATAAAAATATAATTTTTCAATGCCCACTGCAAACAAATTTATCTTATACTTTAAATTGAAAAATAACACTTGGGCACGGGAATCGAACCCGTGATCTTTGGGCTTAGTACGCCACTGATATTTCCAATTAGCTATCCAGGAGTATTCCCATGCTCATTCTTCGCACATATTTTAAGGCAGGGCCTATGATGGACATGTGTAAATCGTCAAGCTACATATTAGTGAGATCACTGACTATCATATCGGGAGGCCTTTATGCTGCCAAATGTACAAAGACAGCTGTACGATCTCGCATATTACGATGGATTTAATAGTAAAGCTAATATAGTTAAGTACGATTATAGCCGCATATAAATATATTCTTTAAATTGAAAAATGGCATCTAAACACGGGAACCGAACCAGAGACCTTTCGCCTAGTACTCCACTGTTCTTACCACTGAACTACTTAAAGAGTCCAGTGACAGGCACAACATCCATTCCCCGGCCATTAATTCATCAACGTGAAAAGGTAAACCCACATTACACCAATGATAGATTTTTAGCCTCGAACCCGGGACCCTTTAGCTCAGTAGACAGACACGTTACCGACTGAGCTTAAGTACAAGATTAATATATTAATATGTTGGAAGTAAATATCTTCATTGTTTGATTTGTTACGTCGTAAAGTCTATCTAACTTCATGATTGCACCAAACCATTTTGAAATTCAACAAAATATAATAATTATTATTATTATAACCCGCTTCGGTGGCCGCAAAGTCTAGGGCACTACTCTCGCAATATACTAGACTGCCAAATACGGGTAGATCTGGTTTCGATCCCGGTTAGGCATACTGAGGGTGATTTTAAACAGCGTTGTCATTCTCTCGTTTTTATTTGATCAATCGCCCCTCAAATATAGGACAAGTTTCGCAACGCTGGTTAGTCAAGTTTGCCATTAGCTCCTTCCTACCCCAGCACACCACCTTCAGACATAACTGGGAGCGAGGAGATTTGGCAACAGTTGATCGAGAAAGCGAGAATATAAAGCTTTTCACCACAAGACTCGCAGTTCCCTCAGCAGCATTGGGCGTACCTGTGCGGAATATCCGCATTTAATTCCAATAATGGAATAAGATAGGGATGAAGCAAATTTAATTTTAAAAAAAGTTATCCGCATTTGTGTAGAAAGAGTGGAGGGGAAAAAAACCTTGATATAAGCCTTTTTAATTAAACCAGTCAGTGACGCGAATCCTGACATTCCCATCATCAGCAAACCCAGACCAGATGAGCATGAGCTCTACCGATGCGAGTTTATAGATATTTATCTCTATAAAAATATATCATGTCATCACTTTAATATATGGCTCGTTTTGCGAGATGATATTAAAACAAAAGTAGGGGAAAAGGTTTGGACATATTACTAGATCTTGTCACTTAAATATCCATTATTAATATTTTACCGGAAAACAAGGGTGTTTATACATTTTAATGACCTATGTTGTCTATTCAACCTTGCTTTGTCAGTAGAACGTTCGTCTACTAAGCCATGAATCCTAGTTCGATTGCTGGAAACGGCAAAAAGTGGTTTATTTGCAAAACTGTATTTCTTATTAATAAGGTAGAGGGTGCAGGTAACATGAGAAAAGGTAAGTTTTTTAGCAGTCTTTACAGCAAAATATATCAAATATTACTTCATTACAAAGATAGATTTTAATTTTCTTCATACGGTGATATCAACAGTTGTCACCTATCATTAGCGTAGCGGCCTTAGACAACCAACTTTTTAAATGAAAGAAAAAGTTGTCATTAAATTATAGGACACCATTGACAATTAATATTCAACAACTGTTGATATTATCATGTGAAGAAAATTTCCCTCTATGTTTGTAAATAAACAATATTTGAATTATTTTGAAAATATATATATATATATATATATAATTTTTTTAAATAAAAAATGGCAAAATCATTGCCCTTTTCTTGCACTCCCTGCATCCCCACCTTAATAATCTACTAATAACTCTCTGAAGTGCAAATAGATTAACAAACTATTTGAAGGATCTGATGGGAAAATATTTATATATATTTAATAAAGTACATTATTTACAATTTGAAAAATATTTTTATTAATAATTTTTTTTTCATAAAGAAATTTTAAAAACTACCAACATCAACAAAATAGTTTTTCACTTATGTTTAGTATTACAAATGTTTACTTAGCTTTTTTATTCTTACATTCTAGTGAAACGCCCCAAATATTTTTTTTGTACTAACAATGTAAAACTAACACTTAAGGTGGGTTTTTTTTTCAGGGCAGCTAACTAAAGTGGAAACAGAAGTAATCTCGAACAATACTATAATAAAATTACAATTTGTGTAATATCAAACTTAAACTAGCTATGCTACTGCAGAAATAAATTAGTTACAAAAACAAGACTCAAACATAAAAATTGAATTATATCTTTACAAACATATAATATACCCTGATTTTGGTTGGAAGATTTAATAATGCAATTGATCAGTATTAAATCTTTAGTATGGTAGTAACAAACTAATATATCTTCACAATATTATGGTGGGATGTTTAGGAATGTTGCGTTAAGTCGAGTAATTTTGCTGTTTTTATGTATAAAAAAATGTTGGCACAGTAAATAAAATATTGTTTCAATGGATGAGTTTGGCTTAAGCTACTGAGTAGGTCGAAAGCTACTATTGTGGAAAAATTTCCTTCAGGTAGCTTATCAGAAAACTTTTTTAAATTTATTTTGTCCAAACATTATTTTGATTTAAAAACTGCAGAAATACTATTGTATGATCGCTTTTCCTTTGATCCCACTTTAACTGCATGGATATACATGTTTAGTTAATCAAACACACTCTGACTGCCAATTGTTTGAAATTTTTGAACAAATGTTTCCACGCACTACTAACTACAAGTTGTATGTTTAAAAAAAATGTGTTGGCTATAGCTATCAATATTGACATCACCCGTTCAAAGCCACCACATTACATGATGCATCAATGCATGTAAATGGCTCTTAACTTTTAAATTAGTTTTTTTACCAAAAAATAAACAGCAGGCCACAACAATCTTATAAACTTTTAATTTTTAAACAATTACGTTTGCAGGAAAATTTGACGTTGAACACTACCAATTTAATATAACATTATATTTAAATGAAAAAATAATATAATATTACCTAATAGTAATCGTAATATAATATTTTACTGAAAATTTTTTAGTTACTTTTATAAATAATAATAGTATAGTAGTATGATTTAAAACAAGTAGAGCTATTAATGACTGAGGTGGCATTTATAGTGAACATTGAATCACTCATTCTCCACCTAATTCCACACTGTCTAATGATTCCACTGCAGTGTGGCTCAATAATCTTGAGCAAGGGTGAGGCTTTACCTATTACACTTTCTTAAAAAGTATGTCTTCATTGTTTTTAAAAATGTAGTTTGAGACTATTCAGAACGTTAGCTAGTATTTTAGTAGTAAATAGTATTCGGGTTTGTTTTTACCATGTTTGTGATGTTTATTTTAAGTCCAGTTTGGTTTAAACCACACATGATTCTAACTTAAAAATTATTGTTTGATGACTATTCAGAATGTTCACAAAATGTATCCTACTTTTTCTGAGCAGTTTCAAGTGTGTCATTTGTGGACCACATTTTATTCAATATTTCAAGACTGTGTATGTTGTTAAATGTTAACCGATCAAATGTTACTGATATATAAAGAATATGAGAATTTTAAACTACAATAAATTGTGACAATAACAACCTCATTAGGCACTTACACAAAATGTTTAAAATTCACACAAATTGTATTTCTTAACAAGTTTTTATTTTTCAATTTAAATGTTTTAGTCTTATTTGTATAAATATACTATGATCGAACAGATCTACCTTTTAAACGTATTCTTGCCATAAATTATAGAGATTCACAAAATAAAAAGTTAATATCTGTACAATGTACCCTACAAAAGAACATAGACTAGAATAAAAATAGCTGTGTAACTAAGGTATCAGTGCACTTAGAACAAATTAAGAAACTTCGACAAGTCGTTTTTAAAACTTATATTCAATGAAATTAACATTAGTATTTACAAATAATTTACACAATATTTTGGAATGTTTTAGAATCATCTAGGGATTGTGGAAGTACCAATAGGTCAATATTTTAAACACATTTTTATGCAAACAAAAGATACCGCTATAACATATTTTATTGTAAATGTACAGTGAAAACAATATCAAGGCTAAGATATCATGAGAAGGAATGTTCACTTTATATTATATTAAACAACTTTATTTTGAAACAAATATTTAAATTGTAATACAATATAATTTTAAATAGTTTACTTTTATTACACATTTTTAAATCATATATTTAGTAAAATAAAGAATTACTAGGCCAATAATTACTATACATCTTTAGTTTGGATATTTCAGTTTTTTTAACTAGATCAAATCAATTTCACAAAGTTAAGACGAGAATTAAAGACCGGGTAAACCTTTCTTGACAAAACTAGCCTTCAAAATATTTGTCTGTCCAATATCAGACTGTGCATAATGACTCAACAAAAATAACGGGTGATGCGGAAATCATTTTGCTATAAGGTGTAATTCCAAAACTACATTATAGCAACAGCAAATTGCAGCTAAACTTATACAGTTTGCATTTAGAAGAAAATACAAATCACTAAGACCAAAATTAAATATTTGGAATAGATACAGTTTTAGTTATACTAAAACCCTTTATGCTCGCCAATAAACTGAATCACAGGATGAATTATATCCGCCTTGAATAAATGACAGTGTGGTTATAATCAAATATGTTAATGAGATCAATATGGGTGATGAGAAAGTACTAGGTTATGTACTCTTCAAACCATAGCTAATCCAAGGTTGTTATTATTTTCTTAATACAAAACTCTCATATTTATCATAAAATGGACTAGTGTGAAGTTATGTAATTGGTATTTAGTAAAATAGGATGATTTGATATTGATGGGTAAATAGAAGTAACCCAATGTTTCATGGGAAAGAGGGGTAATACATCTGTTTAAATCAGCAATCTTTAAGTTTTCCTTTTCCTGATACAAAAGTTTACTATTAAAATATAAAATATATTCAAATCAAATATATCAAATATCTGAAAGTCACAAATTTTCTAATCATTTTAAAAGATTTTTTCTTTCAGACACAAACATTTCCTTGCATACTCCCTGTTCTCTAGCTGTAGTGTGTAAAATGCTAATATGTGAAAACATTAATCGAATCCCCATGAGACAGTTTGTGTTTTATATGAATTAAAAGTAAAATAATAATAATTATATTGGAGCTAGGCAACAAAGAAGAAATGATTTCTTGATTAATACTTTATTTTATGAACTTGCTCAGAACAATTTAGAAATCATAACCATGACAAATACATCAAAAATAAACTAGCTGTATATGAATTATTATTTCAAAAGTTATATATTTTTAAAATGCTGATTCAAACATAATCTTTACCTAGGCTAGATCTGAAATTCAACCCCAGATCTCATCTATACAAATTTGGTAATCTAATTCAAAATATTTTGAATTTTTAAAACAATTTAAATCACCCTTAAGCGACACAAATATTTGTAAACATTTTTATCGCTGACCATATTTACACATCTGTGGTTTAGATGTATAAAAAATCTAGCTAAATATAACATAATTGTGGATATTTTTTTCACAAAAAGGTTCAAGTTAACATACATAGAGAAGTTAAAACAAAAAAAAAGCTAATTTATTATCAACTAAGACATAAATCTTGACTATATATAACCATAATATATACAAGGCACTTTTAAAAAGGCACATTAATTTCTTTGTTATTTATATCTCAGTGGTGGGGACTATTGAGATCAACACAAGGTAACTAGCGCCCCTCACTAATAATGTCTATTTACAAGCCCACAGCTCAATATAAATAATATTAACCATGTAACTGCTAATTAATATAAAATTTAACAAACAAAAATAAACATTCTTAAAAAATCAGTTCCAATCCGGGACTATTTGAAACTTGTAAACGAAATGCAGCCTAACATATTTGGCTAATGTTTATTCAAGTATTATGTACAGGATTAACCCTTTGTCAAAATATCATATTTATGTAATATAAATAAATCAAACTCTGGACAATTGACTTCTTTACATGTATTTTTTTAGGAGATTACTAAACGAGACTTGAGGCCCCATTTATTATAAATATTTAATTTATTTTATCTTACTTACTTTAGTCTTATAAAAAAACTAAATCAATGACCATACTGGGGTTCAAACTAAAGTATCTCAGAGACAAATGGATATATGATACATATTTATGTTTAGTCGTATGGCTTATTGTAGCTAAATGGTAAAAATATCACAAAAAATTATAGAACATTTTTTATTGTATACTAGACCCCCCTCATTATTATTTTCAACACACATATTGAAGAATCATTATAGACTCTACCATAAAATATGAGCGACTATCGACATTTTTTTATGAGGAATAAATTAAATTTTCAAAATAAAATATAGCCTATGTTTTCGTTGATAATGTAGCTTTATATTGGTGAAAGAATTTTTAAAATCGGTCCAGTAGTTTTTGAGTTTATCCATTACAAACAAAAAATCAAATCTTTCCTCTTTATTATATTAGTGTAGATAAGCTACTCATATTTACAAATACAAAATATGCCCCTAGTTCTTCAAACTTTTGAATTAGCCCGGTTCATTCTTTTTTATTCATATAAAAAAATTCAAACGGCTTTCAAAACAAAATTCAAATTAAAACAAATTAGCAGTTCAAGGTTAACTTTGCCTAGTGATCTAAATAAAAGCATTTTTGGTATTAAAAAGAGTTTACAAATCTATGTTTAAACAAAACATGACATGTTAAAAATAAATGTTGGATAAGTTAAACATTTTATCTAGGGTTGAAAATGTTATTGAAACGTTTCAAAAGCTAGGAATACAGAACAAATCTTCATGTGAAGATTATATTCAGAACAAGTTACACAAATTTTAAGTTAAATAATTACACAAGAGCTGTGTGGTGTCATAAAAAATATATACACAATACAAATGTTAAGAGCATAAAATACTAGTGAGGTTTTTGAGTAGAAACTTTTAAACAAAACAAATATGATGACAATTAATGCAAAATAAATACATTTTTTTAAAAAACATATAAACTTGTGAAATGTTGCATTACTAGATATTTGTTTTAAAATCACTGAAATTGCTTTATTTCCTATGAAAATGATATCCATTTACGAAATAGAATTAAGTTAGAAAGAACTAGTTTTCTCAAATACTTAAGGACACAACCATTATGAATCAAATGTATCACGAACTTTGTAAATAAAACAATCAGAGTTCAGAGTGTTGGTAGGATGTAGGTCTACAAACGGGTCTGATCAACATAATTACATGCGACTCTTGAATTTTTAAAAAAATATGGGAGAGCCAGATTTAATTTTGTTTTTGTCTCCATTCAATTAGAGCGGAGAGAACCATTTGTGTGAACATTAAACAATTAAATCAATCGATTAAAATTAGTACCCAAAATAAATTAAGCTTACAATCATAAATGTTTGTAACAAATTAATAAAATGGGGAAAAGAATTGCTTACCAACAAGAGATTATCTTGGAATGGAATAAGTCAATAAAATTGTGGAAATAATTGGTGTCAATAAGAATTTACAAGCAACAAGAAATTGTCTTAAAATGTGATAAGTCAATTAAAAGGGGAAAAGAATTGCTACCAACCAAAGTTTACAATCAGCAAGAAATTTTCTTGCACTAGATCAATATAATGGGAACAAATTTGCTGGCAACAAGTTCTTACAATCAGCCAGAGATTGTCTTGCATTGTAGCAGACCAGGAGATAGAATACTGCCAGTGAGAGTTTAGATCAGCCAGAGATTGTCTTTTAACCTAACAATCCACTAACATAATATAGAATTATGCTCTTGCAAGATTAACAAGACATTTTTGGGTCCATAGGCTTTTTATCAGAGTTAGTGTGTCGTGCGCGTGCAAGGCGCCGGGCTGCCCCTCAGAAGTGAATGTCCTGAATGTCTGTGGGCGTTTCGGGTTGACCCGTCTCTGCGGGGGTGGACACCATCTTGGTTGTCGCTGTGACCTTGATCGGGGGTTGCTGGTTCTGCTGCAATGTGGCAGTCTCGGAGGCCACCACGCGCTCGATGTGGCGCACCACACCTTCAGCGGCCGTCAGGCTCGCCTCGGTTAGGAGACACACGTCACGAAGGGCGCTCGAGGCGTAAGGCAGGTTGAGGCCACGCACCGCCGCCACGATGCTCGCCGTCGCCAACAAAGAGGGCGGTGACTGGATGAACTCGGGCTCTGTCGACAAAACAAACACGCATTTAGCAAATGGACCATTACAATAGTCACACAAAGAAAGCCAAGCAATAGAAGCAGTTTTTTTTTTTGCTTTATTTTATCATCGCGTCTTGCTACTCGTTCATGTTATACGCTTATGTACTAATTATTCTAATAGGTTAGGGATGAGTAAGGTAAATTTAGAGGAAGTGAACCCACATTTGCGTGGCGAGTGGGAAACCATTTAGGAAAAACCACCCTCAGTACACTCTATAGAGATCGAACCAAGATCTCCCCGTCATTGGCATTCCAGTCTATTGCGATAGTAGCGCCTTAAACCATGCGGCCACTGAAGCGGGTTACTTTAATAATAGCCAATCAATATCCTTTCGATACCAATAATATATACTCGATACCGGTACTTTTACGAGTACTTACACCCCGGTATCAGATGTGTTTTTTTAAAAAAACTTTATTTTTATTTATATATTTGTCTTGCTCAATCTGATGGCCAAATAAAAAGTTTTTCTTCTCCGTCAGGGTTTTCATTGATTTTTAACACATCTTAAAAATTATATAATGATAAGCCCATTTCCGGTAACAAATTACTAGGGAATGGCTGAACGGATTTTGACAAACTATATCTTATTTTAAAGGTTAGGGTCTAGGATGTCAGCACAAATATTAGCCTAAAACTAAATCCCATTTTCCTAGAGAATTTTCCATATTTTTTTCTTTGTGGGGGCAGTTGGTCATCTGTGCAATCATGCTTTGTGTTTAGTTGTATATCGGTAGATAAAATACTTATCTTTGGAGATAAATATTAACAACTCAATTCTTACTTGAGTGGTTTGGTGCAACAAATAGACAGAGAGAGAGAGCTGGGAGAGGGATCGTTTTAAAGTACTCATCGTGGCGTAAAGAGAGAAAATATACGTTTTGATTCAAATTAAACACCGAAAGCTAAAAATATACGGAAAGTTGATAGCGTTTGACGAGTAAGAGTTTAATTATAAAGTCCAGGGAGGGCTTATTATATATCTTTTTTCCAATAAAAAGTTGATCATGCATTTTAGTGCTATAGTCTGCAGCCATAGCTGCAACAATCCATTAGTTCATTTAAATTGCTGTTGATTCAGTAATTCAAAAATACATAATGTATCGACATCTGTTTGGATAGTAAAAAAAAAACCTTTTGGGACTACAGCTCTAACACTCCATTAATCGCATATTGTGAAATTATTATTTCATTCAGGGTAGTTAACGTGAATTTTCTGGAAAAACTAATTATAATAGCATGATACATACCAACTAACTTAATTTTAGAACAAATACAACTGTAAATTCATCAACAAACTGATTATAAGAGCATAAGGATTACAAACTGGCTTAATTCTAGAACAAATACAACACTAGGTACACCGCCCGTAAATTCATCAACAAACTGATTTTAAGAGCATTTTTTTTCGCCCCTAACATTTACACTGCTCTAAAAATAAAATTCCCACAAAAATATTTAAAGAGAAATGTTTCTTTTTTGTTAAAAGTTGTCCATTTAAACATTTAAAAAGACGGCCGTGTTGCAGGAACCTTCAGTTTATATATTTTGGAACTGATGATATGGTGCGTTCCAAGGCGATCATACTACAGGGTGTTCCCGGGTTAGACGGCTAAACTTTAGGAAGTGGTAGTGGATCAAAAAATTAAATCAAAATGTCTTTTGGGGGAGATTTGCTCGTTTTAGCTTAATTTTCGAGCAAACAGCAAAGGCTAAATAAAAAAGCTTTTTTTTTCAAAGGTCCTCGGCGATGGTTTAGTATTAATTTTCCTGGAAGATGGATCAGTCGTACTAGATCTGTGTGGTCAGCCACATCTTAACATGTCATTGATAGGCGTAATGCTTGCCTCCAGACTGAAGGCCATCCGTTTGAACAAAATAAATACATAGAATATTTTATTTAATATCTACCTAGTTTGTTTTTATTTAGTTTTTTGATGTTTGCGCGAAAAGAAAGCGAAAACTGGCGAACCTCCAAAATAGTTTTTTGACCCATTACCACTTCTCAAAGTTTAGACGCTTAACCCGGGAACACCATGTATATTTCCATATTAATTACCAGCACTATGGCGTTATATTATGTTTTCAAGTATTTAACATGGACTTTCTGAGCCGCTAGTCAAACTTAGTAAATTTGTCTTACATACCAGAAATAGAACTCGGGGCTCTTAATTGAGTAGGAAAAGCAGACTACAGCACTCTAATATTATAACACTAAATTATCAGTTTTAATCTTTAATTTCAGAGTCACGGAGCCAGTCAGAAAACAATTTCTAAAAAAAACAAAAAAAAACTAAAGCGTGTGTTCTTGTCCTTTTGAATGACACTATGTTAGGTTTTTCGAATTCCTGATTTAAAAATAAAGAAATAGTCAGTGCACAAACTGATCGGAGTTTACAAAAATCAAGGGTTCCAGGCGCTAATATACAAAGGTGTGATAAGTTATTTAAAATAAACAATATAGTATAAATAATGAAGAGGCTGCGTGTCTCACATACAGTGGCAGATTTAACAATGTTGCGCCCCTAAGCACAATTATAATATGTGCCCCCCCCCCCACATTTTTTTCTAGCATTTTCGGAGATTTCAGAGGAAAGAGGTCTTGGGGTTTGAGAGGGGGGGGGGGATGGGGCAAAAGTTAGTATTCGAGAAAATATTTATACGAAAGAAAATCAGGCAAATACATTGTACATGCATGCCCTACAGAAGCTTTAGTTAACATTATGAAGAAGGGGAGACTGACGTCAGTTACAAAGTAATTGGAAAGTACAGTTATTTAAAAAGAAATATTGTTGTTCTGACTTTAACTTGAACTATTTCGATAATGTTAGCTTATAATTTTTAAACATAATTATTCAAAACAAAATATAAAAATAGTGATATCCAAAATGTGCCGCCTCTAGGCCCGTGCTTATAGTGTAAATCCGCTTCTGCTCACATAACTGTCTGAAGCGCCCTAGGCGAGCCAGTTTCTTGCAGCAGATATTTTACCTGGCTGATGAAAGAAGCAGGGAAGGGCGGGGGGAAGGTGCACACCTGCCAGGAAATGAAGGAGACTACAACACAAAAACCTTTAAAAATGTCTGCCGTGTTTACTATAGAATACTACTACGCCACGTGGTTTCGTCAGTCTGCACTGGGGGATTTAAACTCCAAGTTCATAAATATTTATCTCAGCCGGTAGCATATCTTTCTAGGTTGAAAGAGATTCTGGTTCGATCCCCGGCAAAACCAAATAAGTTCTTATAATTTCGTCAAATTTAATATATAAAGGAAATAAATTAAATAAATTGGGGGTTAATTTATAATTACTAATTAGAAAGGGTATGTTGTACCTGTTCTAGTATTAAGAAGGTTCGTCATAGCGGGCCCAACTCAATTCCCGGCTCGCATCTGTGTGTGTGTGTGTGTGTGTGTGTGTGTGTGTGTGTGAAAGAAAGAGCGATATGGGAGTAAAAGGTTAAAGAAAAGACCTAAGATATGGCAGAAATGTGTGCAATGCATTCGTATTTGGATGATTACTCGACATTTTCCGCAGTGACGATGGAGGACAAAGCGACAAAGTTTCTTGTTAATAGCTACAATATATCTCTTTTATGACAAAATAAATATTTGTGCTCAGTGTTTATCTGTGAAGCCATTCTAAAATGGTCAAAACGACCTTTTCAATTCAGTTTTTATCCATAGATAATTTAATGTTTCAACAATGTCCAGTATTAGGAACCTATTAACACTTCATCTCCATTAATGTTTAATCATAAATGATCCATGTGCAATAATATTTGTGTAGGTGACCTGGCGGTCTAAGGGTAAGGTGTAAGACTTCTGTGCTGGCGGCCTGGGTTCAATCCTCGGTCCCGGCACAGATTTATCTGATTACCAAACCCTTCCTTCACCTCTGACAAGACATCTTGTGAATGTGGGGAATGCCAGACCTCCACCGTGGTTCGGATTCCACGTTAAACTGTAGGTCCTCCATTTCATCTCACAATCACCCTACCATTACACATTAGCGTAAGTGATGCACGCTCTTAGTCACGATCACGATCGACCGGTCGATCTCGCAGCAATTTTCAGTCGATCACGTAAGAAAACTACATTGTCATTAAAATCGATCTTTTGAGTCTTTAAACTCGCAAATATGGCAAGTACTTTTAAATAATATTTAAGTGTTATCAAAATAATCTTGATCGGCCATTTGGTAATATAATGTTATAAGAACATGCAGATTAATATGAAAATATATACAAACAATCTAGTATGTAAGTATTTGAGGAAATATTAAATTTATAATAAACTCGAATATCTCTAAAACGAATGGCCTAATTTATAATAAGACATCGTAGAACAACAGACGAGACGAATAAAACGCTGTTGGCTCTATGGAAACACTCTCGAAAGTTGACAGACACGTCCACCGCGTCTTACTGCCCATCCGGGCTATAAGCGTTATGGGTCCCAAATACTTGAAGTGAAATAATTCTACCCCGCGGTATTTCTATGGGAAATTGAAGTTCTGAAGCTTCAAAACTCTTAAGACGGTCCTCTACTTTCTTAAAACGTTTTTTTTTGTTACCCTTCCAAAAGCTAATGTTTGTTTTAGAACGCTAGATCTTTGTTATTAACGATTTATTTATACCTAAGAACTAATATATTTAATGTGAAACGTCGTCGAAAATGAGTCAATTTCATCTTTTCGTGACTTTTTTAATAATTTTACCTCAAATATGTTTTTAATTCCATATGCTCATGGAGATACCTTTTACCTCCATTTTACCATATTTTTGAATGACAAACCACTTCTAAATTAAAGCTGTGTTTCTGAACACCTGCAACGTGTCTCAACGCTCCGGTAGGCGGATCCCTTAACTTATAATATTTTAACTAACGAACTGTGTTTCTGCTGGATTTTTATTTTATTTTGTAGCACCGTATATCTTACTAACCGTTCAGGTTACACGCATATGTACTCACTACGCCAATGTGTTAGGGGTGAGGAAGGTTGAAATTAAAATAAGTGTACCCGTAAATGCGTGGAGAAAAAATGAAAAACTATTTAGTAAAAAAACACCCACAGTACATCCGACCGGGATTCGAACCACGATCTCACCGTCCCCCGCAATCAAGCCTATTCGTTTTATTTAAATTACCGCTTTTGCCAGTCAAAACAGAACGAGGAAGGTAAAATTAAAAATGCACTAACATTTGAATGCAAGTATATATTACATCGTAGCGTAGTCGATAGCGATTAAAGCCCCTTCTTCCCCTGGGGTCGTAACCACCCGTCTAACCAGTCACCAGCCAATTACTCTACTAGTTTGTTCGATGCGTACGTAATTTTCTTGCGCCTCTACAAGCAAAGTTATTCTAGTTGGTGAACTTCTCATCAAAACACCCAAGTTAACTACAGATAACCCCGTACAATAGAAACCACGGTGTCTTTATTCAAAATGACAGCCCGTGACGTTTCCAGACAGGCGTGTTTTTCTTGAAAGTGAGAAGCTAGTCTTCATATACAAGTCTTAACAAACATTCGCACAGGAAGTTGATTTACAATAAAGTAGGGAGGATCGTTACTCCAATATAATTTGGAGTTGTGACTGAAAAAAAAAACTGTTGTAAAAACTTTCTTCAGTCAAATATATAGCCTGCATAAAAATATCAGCGTACTTTTCTTTTAAAAAGTATATGTTTCATGAAAGGATTTAATAAGCAAGCGCTGTCATAAATGGAGTATTCAATGTTTATAAAATATTATGATTTTACTGTTCAGAAGTCGATAGCTGCTCCATCACTATAAAATGCCAAAAATGGCGTCACACAACCACATACATACTTTTTAATTTAGTATACTAGAGGTTGGTTCAAAATTGTCGAGAAATGGTTAAGTAAACTACCTTTAAATATTTTTTTCTACAAAAAAAAGTTATTCATAATGTATAACACACCCCATTTTTTAACAATTTAAAATTTTCAAAAATCTGTAACATTTAAATTATCTTTAATTTCAGATACAAAATTAAAATTACAATTTCGTTTCAAGATATGACCATATGGCATATACATATCAATTCTGAGCGAAGTCCATCAGTTTCGGTTACAGTCATAGAAAAACCTATAGGCAAATCCTAAAATACACTTTTGAGTCCGAGGGCACATAAAATGTCAGAATGAATCGTACTCTTGAGTTCGATAATTTTTGACGATGACAATACTTTCTCTGTGTGAGAATTTTTTAACACTTGGTGGACAAGCTAAGTAACTAAATAGACAAATTATTAAAATAATTTCACAGCGTCTTATTATTCGTTAAGTTTGTGCGCATCAGCGTATTTATGCTAGCAAAATTATTGAAATCAAATAGTTGATTGAATTTTTGCTTCCAGAACGAACATAATATCCTTAACATATTTACGTACCTTTATAAATATCACAATATAAATATTGTTTAATAAATAAATACAATTATTATCTTCAAAATTAACAGAATATTCGTCAAATGTCCCGACTATTTTAGGGTGAAATGTTTCTTCCAGTGGCCTAAGGTGTCACTCTCGTGTTAGACTGGCCGGCTGAAGACTGGTCGGGGTTCGAATCCCGTTCGGGTCTGCTGAGGGTGGGTTTTTCCTAAATGGTTGATCACGCTACTTCCACGCAAATGAGGGTAGATTACCTCTAAAATGCGTCCTTCCCCACCCCTATATTAGAGTAGGCTAATTATCATATGTGCATATAGCCTGAACTGGTAGTAAGACGCGGTGATAAAAGATAAAAATAAAATAAATATACATTTCTTCCACCCTGAACATATAGTATCAACATGTGAAGCAAGCTTTTCTCTTACCCTTGTACCCCCACCCCATTTTCACCCTACAATAAAAGGTCGACTACGTACATGTTCTTTCTGAGGTAAGCTTCCAATATTAACAATAGCTAGAAGGCGCTCTTTGTTAACATTGGGTAACAAGGCAATGTTCCTGCTCAATCGCACCAACCTTCAAAAGAAACTTACCCTCAAGTCGATATGGTTGAATACTGCTGCAAAGTGAAAAATTCACGTTAACTTTCATAATTTACCTTTTGCGTTCAGGCTTCACACGAGATTATAAAAATATAAACACTAGTTAAGTTATCGTTATTGAATGCTAACAGCAATATGCTAAACCTAAATAGATATGTGAATAATAATGTTAAAACCAGTATATTTGTTCATATGTACGGTGTGCCTAGCTGTATTAGATCAAAGCTCAGCTATTTTCCTAATAATATTCCCAATAACATTCCTATACCGTTAAATGATTAATAACAATTCGTTCGCAATAGATTTTTATATTCAGTGATGGGGAGGTCGGATTTTGAATTACATCCTGGTGTATTTAGAGTTAAGTTTTCTTAAATAGCTTCCTACTCTTCTTTTATGTAGATGCGAGTACTTTTACTCTAAAATCTAACATACTCGTCCATATCCCACTATACAGGATGCATTTTAATTGATGTCAAATATTCTAAGGGTGTATTACCATCGACCAAACCCTAAGAAAAGTCCATAGGTATGGAAACAGTTTGAGTTATTTAAAGTTTTCCTCAAAGATGGATTGAATGTGGGGGATCCGTTGAATGGCCTGCCCGATCATCAGATTAGAACCTAATGGGCTTTTATCTTTGTGGACATTTAAAGTCTATTTATTCTTTCCTCAACTTCTGTGCCTGATGTTGAGGTTTTAAGAGAACGTCTCGTAAATGGAAGTGGGCAAATACTTAATATCCTAGGCGAATTCAACGGAGTGCGAGCATGGAACGCATGCTCTAGACTCTAGAGGATGCATTAAAGCAGAGGACAAAATTTTGAATAATTTTTGTAATTTTTTTGTGTCTTCTTGTGTTTTTGTTTGTTTCTGTGAAAATTTGTCTTGTTTGATTGTATTATTTCTTCTGTTGGATTGCTTATTAATTTGAATAGTAAATTTTCCCCTAACTCAGAAACTAAACGTTTCTAGACCCATGTTCATAAAGACTTTTATTAATGTTTCATGAAATGGAATACGTCCTTAGAATATTTTACAGCAATAAGAATACGCCCTGTATACGAATATACCGAGCGAGTAGTGTAGTGAGACACGACGCACAAAAAACCATAAAAAAACGTTTTCTAAAACATGTTTTTTTTTGTAATAAATATAAGCCATGCAAACATACATGGTTACAATCATGCGCGGATTCGTGAGAGGAAAGGGGGGGGGGGGGGGTAAGGG
>CABFVX010000531.1:218283-251746 GCA_902151425.1 Timema shepardi | reverse complement strand
GGTTAAGGGTCGGTTGACCTCCCTGTGAAGGTTAGGAAATTATTAAAAAAATCAAAATGAAAGTTCAAATTTTAGAAATAAAATACAACACAGATAAATTAAACATTTTTTAAATATCTTTTTACGCGTAGACACCTCTTAAGCCGGGTCCACACGTGCGTTAATCTTCCACATTTATTCATTGGTCGATATGACTCTGGCAAATATGGAAAAAATATTCATTTTCATGTACAAATATTTGCCTTGTATAGCAAGTAACGAACAGTGTTCCGCATAGAGACGGTAAACTACCACACATCAAAGAATAATAATAATCGCTTGAGAGCAGTTCATCCAAGAATACCAAATATAGAGTAGGCCTATGTGTGAACAGCAGGAGTGCCGGAACTGTGGGGGACTATGCCCCCTAAAAATAATTTACCCCTTCATGGAATAAATTCCCCCCTAGGTATATTTCAAATCCTCTGATATTATCAAATATGAAGCTGAAAGATGGCCTTAAATAAAAATCTAAATGACTTCTAAATGGATTCTATTGTAAAAAATTTGCCGTAGAAGTCTGCTTCAAATAACTACTAGACTAGAGTCAACTAACTTGCAGAAAAAGTCAGGGGAGGAAAGATCAAAGTAACTTCCAAGGTCATTCAAATTTCAAAAAGTTCTAAGGGAGGACAGTTTCAAATAGCTTCCTATATGCATGTCATTTTGAAGAATTTTCAGGTGAGGACCACTAAAAGGAGCCTAGTTTCTGAAAGAATTCAATTTTCAAAATTTATCGGTGGAAGACCATTTAAAAGATTGTCTTCTAAAGGTATCTAATTATCGTAAAAAATTAAGATGACGATCACTCTAAATAGCTTCTAGGGGCATCCAAATTTCAAAAATTTCTAGGTGAGGAACACTTTGAATGACTTATAAAATAATCTAATTTTAAAAAAAACAAGACGAAGGATACTCGTAGCTTATAGAGTGAACTTTTTTTAAGGTTGTTAAAGGGCCACTCCAAAAAGTTTATAAAAATTATTTGATTTTTAAAAAATTGTAGAGGATGACTACGGTTTAAGACATACATACGATCAAATATGAATGAGAAACTATTAAATGGCTTTAAAGAGACATCTAACATTCTAAGTAACTATGTTATTTATAATTATGACCTTTCTATGAAAATGATCTGGATCCGCCTCTGGTTACAATTGTAGATTTTTTTTAAGGCGCTTAAGAAAAAGTTGTTACTATCTAAAATAAAAACGATATTGAGCTCCAAATAAATCGTTCCTCACCTGATTTCGCATCATGTGATTTCTACATTTCGATCCAACCGAGATTCAAACCAGAATCTTTCTTCTTTCTCAAGTGCGAGTCGATATTAAATAAAAGACGACATTTACCTCGACCAGAATGGAATAGTAATAATAATGGCCTTTATTTATCTGGCGAAGTTAAGCCGTCAGTTTCATATACTTATGGTATAGCACCGCACTCGAGGTGTACTAAGTCTGACTATGAGCCTGACCCTTAATGTCGTCTCCTAAAGAAAATATAGATTGAGATGAATGGAGTAATTTCACTTTTTTTGTGCGCCCGTTCAGGCTTCCAATATATTTAAAATAATAATAATAATAATAATAATAATAATACTAATAATATGGATGATGACACTCAACAGAACACTCGACCGTGATTAAAACCCTAATCATTCTGTTATTAGCAATGCAGTGTATTGAGGGATGACGCCTTAGACCATGCAGCCATCGAAGCGGGTTTTTATAGTCTTAGTACATAATCATTTCAGTCAGTAGAATGCATAAAATTGCATGTTGATGGGGTGAATTGGTCGCGAGTAGGGCTATAGATCGCAGGGTAAAACCGCATGATGCAAGTATTTTTTGACATTAAATGATGAATTGAGATTCAAGATGCAGGTGGGTTTAAAACCTAGCAGTCCAATTCTCCAGGGCAATGGCCCTTTTCCTGAATATCCCGTTCGCACGCAACGCACACTCAAGAGGAGGTAACAGCACAAAGATGTCCTAGGTCCCACGTTACCAGGTAAGCAGGAGGAAGAGGAGACCGCGTGTGAATGAGAGCATTTTGAAGAGAGACTCGTCAGGGTGGTGCCGCCCCATCTACAAGTTCAACCCTTTCCATTCAACCCTTACAACCCTCTTTTCCACTTCTTTGGTCAGAAACCCCATGCCCGAAATCTTTCATTACAGCGTTGTGAAAATCTAAGTTTGGTTAATCCTCTGATTCTACACTTGAAGCTATGTATGGTCTTCCTAGACTAAAAAATCTAAGGCATGGTTTGATTCAGGCGCTGAACAACCCCTTGGTTCTAATCTCTAGATCAAAATGTAGCACCGTGGATTTATATTTGGTCCTTTTTTCTAATTAATGGTGAATTATCGGCTTAAAGTCTTGACGTGTTTGTGCTAGGTCAAGCTACTAGTAGCCATCTCAATGTCACTAAAGCGCGCTACTATTAGTACTCATAAACAGCAACAAAAGTAATAATATCCAGCCCGCGGTCTAAATGTAGAAATCCTTTAGTGATGATGATGAGATTGGAGTTTGAATCCAAACAGAGTATACCGAGTGTGTTTTTCCTAAATGGTTTCAAATTCTTCCTTCAAGCACGTGCGGGTATGTTTCTTGGTGAATTCTACCTCCTTCAGCCCTATCACATTAGTGTAATATATATATATATATATATATATATACACACACGTAAAGGCCAAATTGATAGTGAGACGGGGCAAGAAAAATTAAGCAAGGATTCAAAAATAATATGCCAGTGAGGTTATGGGAGAGGGAGTGAAAGATGGGTCTCGAATATGAAAAATCACCCGAATAACTGACTGGTGCGCGGAAAGAAGGATTCTAGCTTTGAATCCCTTTACCTAACATATTTTTTAAACCCTCTGTAAGAAGATATGATCAACATCGTAAATATGGTAAATTGGGACTACCCTGTCGCAGTTATGATTTGACAGCAGGAGGTTTCGTTGTTGTGATTGTTATAGAGTTAACTCAGTTTGTAATTTATGCACTGAGAAATAATAGAAAAATACTTTTAACTAGTTTTTAATTTCGTTATACCCTCCCTCCAAGGAAGACTGACAGGTAATGGTGAAATACCCTCGCGTTCGGGTCATTCGGCCTGAAAGGGAGTGGAGGGGAGGTTAGTTTAACTCACTCTATCATAATTGATCACTTAGAAGTACATTTTTAATAAGTCAATTTGGCGACCTCTTCAACACACTTAACACAGGGTAGAGTAAAATTAGTCCATCTACTTTATATGAATGTATTAAAAGTAGTTAGTGATAAGATTTTGAAAATATTGACTTCATAAGAAGTGGGATTATCCATGGAAGGCCTATATACAAGAATTTCTGAATTGAGTTAATACCTTCTTTTCAAGCGATTACGTTTAACACTTTGGTTACTGATTATATATCTAAGGGATAAATAGAAGGAAGTTTGTTTAGTGAAAGTGCACCTGCATTTGCGTGAAGAGGCGGTAGGAAAACCATAATGGTGAACTACATATGGAAAACCACCCTCAATTCAAAGCTCAACCTCCTCTCGTACCCTCCAGCAATCAAGTGTATTCATTGGGAGCTATAATTAAAATCAATATTGTTTACCTTTAGCAAATCTTGGTTATTCTATTTTTTATGTATTTTAAAAGGTTCTGCAAATGGCGATCCAAATGTATTTTTCAAAATATAGTCCATACACACAATCTTAGTTATGATATTAGAACACTGACATAAGCCGCACCGGTGAATACGCGGACAAAATGTCACTTTTATATAAATTGGTTTTTCGGTGACGGGGAGGTCAGGGTTCTCATCCCAACTATATATACCTAGGGTTAAAAAAAAGTCTTCCTTTTCCTTTGCGCAAATACAGGTGAGCCCGCACGGGTAGTAAGATGCGTTGGAGGAAAAAAACTGCCATTAAAAGGGCGGGTTTGAGGTTTTGTTTACCAGTTGTGGGCTGTAAAAAACATGTTAAACGGTGCAAATAAAATCTTCAATTAAATTCAATAAAAGATAACGAGTCGTTTTTTTTAACTTTGTTACTCTTAGCTGCAGTATCAATTTACCAAAATTCAAATATATTTTAAAATTAGACATATTTAACATTCATTGTAAGATAAAAAATACCTCAAATGCGATATTTTAACATATAATATAATATACGTATTAATTAACGTCCAACACAGTAGTGATGTTAATTGGGAACTAATGGACACAGGAGACAAGTAGCCTTAGATCAACCCAATCTTGCGGTAGGTTGAAGAACCGGGCCAGGATTGTGGTACCATATCACATGACATCCAGATATGCCGGTATTAATAATTGGCTGCAGCACTCGCCACTCTTGATTTATAATACACGATGTTGAAAATGTACACAACACCTGGCTCGCAACAATTAACATACAGCTGGCACACACAAAAAAGTCAGTGTAACCTCTACTTCTAGAAAGGGTCAACATTCACAAACCCGCGTGACACCTCTTGTGAAATATGTGTTCGATAACCTGGACAGATCAGTTGGTAGAGCGATAAATAGCTAAGTCGATGATCCGGGATTCGTGTATTTGTCTAGGTAGTTTAGTTTTTCAAATATTATACTTTTATCGCAGATTATGATAAACTCGTTGAATAATATTATGTGCTAATAAGTTGGCCAAGGAAGATTTCAAAATTAAGAGGTTCCTGATGACCATCAAGTTGAGTTTGTAATTGAGGAAGACACTGATTAAATACTATATTTGGAGCAAAAACTTGGACTGGTAGGGAGATGGAAAATAAATATTTGGAAAGATTTGAAACGTAGTGATGTAGAAGACTTGAGAAGATAGGTGGACAGACAGGGTGACATATGAAAAAGCCCTAAAAAGAGTGGGTGAGAAGAAAACCATTTTGGATGTGATTCCTCGGTACAAAGCAAACTGGATCGGACACATTCTTAGGAGGAAGGAGGATTCAAATATTGGATAGTTTGAAGGAAAGAAGAAACTTCTGGGGAATGAAGGAGGAGGCAGAGGACGGGCTCGCATTGAAGGTCTAAGTTCACTAACAAAAGGAATGGACCTGTCGTAAGACAGAATATATAGTAATATTATTTGTTTTCCACATAGAATTGATCCAGGATCTCTGGACCAATTGACCACGGAATGGGCGCATACTAAGGGGGCCTCGACACTATGTGAACAAAGCACTTTAGAGAATTATAAAATGTATTCACCAGTGATATTTGTGTAATTTAAGGTGGGATGGAAGGGAACAACAATCAAAGCCCGTCTTTTACCCTAAAAATAATAGATTTTTTTGCCCGAAATAAATTAAAAATTGCTTCATTATATGCATTTAAGATAAATGTCTACACTAATTAATCTCAACCATTCTTGAGTATGTATGTCATATCGTGAGCACAGTGGGTATTTGAAAACAACTATCAATAAAGATAAAAGAAAGTCATGTTCAAATCCCGCGATGCCCATGACGAAATATTCAATAACTGTCAATATTAGGGTTTGATATTGTATAGAATTAATCTAAATGTGTCTTTCTAAGAAATATTAAATTTTTTAGTCGAAATTTTTTTTTATGTATAAACCGCAAACATATTTATGTAACTCGTGGGCCTCCAGAAGTTAATCTCAGACATTCAGATTTCTGAAACTAGAGCTTATTGTTTATTAGTAATTTTGGTCTTAGGTTGAGTTTGGAAGTGCACGTTAGTTACCCAAATATTAAAATTATTAGCTCAGTAGGTAGAGTGTTTGCCTACTAATATTAAGATCCCGAGTTTGATTCCTAACGGAAGGCGAAAACTTATAACTGTGACAATGATGTTTTTCTCTTCCAACGAGTAATTGTATGGATTTTTGTATTTGAGTTTGATGTAGAATTATATTAGAATAATCTGTTTATATTTTTAAAGAGATTTTAAATAAATGATAAAAAGACAATAAAATATTGAAACATTTTAGCGATTGATTATATATATTAATTATGACGTTTAAAGGAATTGCAAACCCATTAGCGTGAAGAGAGTAGTAAGAAATCACAGTTAGTCTTAAAATTTGAAAAAACTATCCCCAGTGCATCCGTGAATGAAAACCTAGATCTACAGTCAACGGAAAACAGGTGTAATACGATTCTGACATTTTAAGCTGCACAGCCATCGTTGGAGCTAACATATTTACGACAGTGAAATGAAAAACTATTTGTACGTGTATTAGTGGGCATTTGTATGCAAACTATAACCATCCAAGTTTTTAGAAAACATTATTTATGAAAAGTATCAGCACACACAGAAAAATAAACTAAACTTCTCCAAATTAATTAAGGATGTAACTCAAAGTGGTGGTTTGTGAAAGAGACATTTTGCGGTGTAAAAACTTAAGTATTGTGAATCTCATTATAGATGTTGCCTCGGGACCAGTCTAAATCTGCCAATGTTAATGTGTTTCCTCATTTATTTAGCGCGGCGGAGCCTCTGCGAAAACTTAGTAGCTTTCTTCTACACCTGCTTTTTCGACACAATAAACAAGACTAGGTTTCAAACAGAAAAATAGGCGCTATTGCTTATTACTGTCACTTTATTTACGTCGACCATGAAGTCCAGGGCCTGGTTGGTAAAATTACAAGCCTACAATTTAAAATGGACAAGTTACAAGTGAATGTTTTACAATTATTATTGTAAATATAAAGGTTGTCATGAAGATAATAGTCTGACTAAATTCTAGTGCACTTGTAGAAAATATTTAAAATTCAGCTGTTCTATTTACAAGTGAAACGTCAATGTATCCATTTTAGACTCTATTGTCACAGCAACCAAAAGTATACAAACAATTTGTAATTGAATTTCTAGCAGTTGTATTTAAATAATGAAATTTCATTCATTAAAAAAAATTAAGGAATATAAATGCATTTTGTATGGAGATTCCTAAGCTAAAACTAGGAAATATAAAAATAATATAATGGAATGAAGTGTATTGTATTTATTGCCTTTGGGGTTCAACATTATTGTAGGGCACTGATTAATTTAATTTTTCCTGAACCAAGACAATTGCTGATATAGATTTTGTTATTTTGTACAACAATAATGACTTATTTTGTATTAGTTTCTAATTTTGTCTATGAACTTAAAATAATTACATATACGATTTATTAATTAAAATAGTATAATGAATTAGTTATATATAAAATCCCATTAAATTGCAAATGTAAAGTATTTTACCTAATTGCTGAAACTTGTTCTAGGTGATAAGAAAAACGCACGAAATAAGAAATAGCACATGATTTCGAGATACTGAAATAAATTTACAAGATCAGAGTAAATGTAAAACGGAAGTCATTTACAAATAATACTCCTCAAATGAAATTTAAAATATAATTAGCAGACATAGCATCTGAAATACTAAGTTTTAAAAGATTAACTGGCTTATTTCTCAAAATGTTGCAAGGTAATATATAGTTTCACATTTGTTATTTGTTAGTTTTTTCATTTATCGATAAAATATGTCTTCTCCTTTCTTCTCATGAATACTATTAGTATCTGTACAATCCGTATAAATTTTAAATATCGAAGCACTTATAACTAACTTATTCTATTTCCGCTGGATTAAAATCCATTAGACAAAAATGTATTTATGTTAGTTCTGATACGAATACACACGTATTTATATTTATGGCGGTATTCTACAGTTCGTAATACCACGAAAAAGAACTTTCATTGCAAAACTTCAATAACTCAGGCAAAGATATCAAACACATCTTCGAAAAAAACAGAACACGTGGCACGTGGCGATATTAATAGTTAACGTCCGTATTTGCAAATAAATATAATGTTTAACCTACTTGGACCACGGAAATGTACCAATGTTTATAAAATTAATCGCCTACTTGTTTGCAGATGCAAAGAACTCTTAATGTGAAAAATTCACAATTAATGTTGACAAGGACCATAAAAAAACTTAATTATGATAAAATATTATCATAAAAAGGATATTATTTCAAACAACATTCACAGAAGAAATGTAGGTGCAACCAAACACGCAATTAATTGATGTGTTTTAATAAGAACCAAACAGTCATATGGATTCGTCCCAATTTACGCTGGAGACGTTTTATACAATAATGATTCGAAACAAAGGAAAATATTAGATAGTTTTGGTTTTAAAGGTAAATAAAATAGTAATAATTAACCAAAGTGAAACATTGGTTATAATTTTATCTCCGTTTAGGCCAACTTTATATAGCATATCATATTTTGGATTGAATCTATCTATCAATGAGACTGTCGTTGTGGCACTTTAAAGACAGAAATATGTCGGATTTTGTAAACAGGTTTCTAAAATGGACTACTATAGTTTACAATTTGGATGCCATCTAAACAGCAGGAGCATGTGAACTATCCCAAGCAGGCCAGAAGGGGTTGGACACCACTCTCAACAAACTTTCAAAAGACTATTCGTAAGAAATCACGTTTTACCTCAGGTTCTGGATCAAGGAGTTTATATCAAGAGGGGTTTACAGTGCATACATGTTATATAAGGGTTCAGACAACGTCCCCTTGTAGATAGGTCCAAGGAGGATCTGTCTATGTTCATTCCAAGGTCATAATACCGCAGCTACCGGTTCAGTTTACTCAGAAATCAGAACAGCTGGAGGCCTATTTTTACTATGCCACCCCAAAACAATTATTTCAGTCCTTGGTGCCAACACACATATCCATACGGTCAACCCGTGCCTAGAAACTTAACATTCAAGATTGATGGGTACCATCATGTGGGCGCCATTATGTTGAATATCTGGCCACGGAGCTCTCGGACATTCTTGGCGCAGCCACCTGTCTTACCGGATACAGCCTACCTTATTGATTGTGTACTCAGTTCCTCAGATATAAATTACACAAAAACTTGCATCGGGATGCACCCTACTAGCTTATCCAACCGCTATAGCCTATATTTCAGATGTACCTATCCAGGATTCGAACCCAAGTCCCGAGCTATCGTGTCAGGGTCACCAATCGAGCGCATTGGCGCAGAGTATTGTTTGTCTTGAGTGGTATAATAGCAGATGGCAGGTGAATGGAGATACGTCATCACGTAACAAGGTGCGTTCAGAGAGGGGGAAAAAAGCAGTCAGCATCTTTCCGAGAGATTTAAAAACCTTGAGAAATGTCAAGAGGTCAGGACTGCACCTGGCGCTGTAGGCTACTTGGCGGTAGCACGCGGCACACCTTTGATTTGTTTTCTGTCTACCATGACGTCACAAGGGGGACAAATCTTTAAAAACCTGGGTAAAAACACTCGAGTATATCTTATTTTATCATTAATTTCATAATGATCGAACATTATATCTTTAAAAAAATAATCATAAGAGGAGAAACATTTTTAGAATAAAACGTATTCATTTACTAATCCAAATATTTTAAATTCCTTTTATTTTTTTACAGAAATATCAACTATTATGTTTATTTGTTGACAATGACTGCAAAATATCATGCGATTTGCGTGAGTGAATAATGATAAATTTAATTCCTTTCAACCCGCCTCGGTGGCGTAGTTAGCTAACGCGCTAGTTTCGTGTTGAGCTAAACTGCTTAAGACGGGAAAATCAAGGATCGAATCTAGGTCGGATGAACTGGGGGTGGGGGGTTTACTAAAGGGGTTTCCCACTCCCCTCCACGCAAATGCGGGTTCATTTCCTCTAAATTCAACCTTCCCTATTCCTAACCCACTAGCGTAATTATTACATAGGCGTACAGCTCGAACGGGTAATAAGACGAGGTGCTAAATAAAAAATATATAAAAAAAATCCTTTCATATTTGTCTTAAAAGGTTGAACTTGTCTAGTAGTGTTTTCCCAAACTTTCGTCAGCTACGTACCCTTTTCGGGGTCATTAGAATAATAAAGCAAATAAATACCTGCTATGTTTTTTTAAGTAAAAACGGTATTATTTATTTTATTATAATCGCTAATTATTTCAAAAAGCTTGATAAAATATATTTTAAACTATTTTTGTATATCTTTCAAACATCAAACTTGTAAAACTATTTTAACTTTAAGGCCTTACACCAAGGCAACAAGAGGCATCATGTAGCATGCGACATGTTGACTCAATGTTGTATTTCGGAGAACACAGCCCCTTGCGATTTCTGTAGCATGCTACAAGGCATCTACACCAAAGCAACAAAATTGCCTCTGTTTCCAATGGCCCGTCTGCTACAAAGATGTCATTGAAACGATGATTGTGGCAGCGACTTGTTCTATTCTTAATGAAGAGGGAGGGAATCGGAGGAGGCGAAGAAGGTGGTGGAACAGACAAGTGTTTGTAGGACGAAATGTATCCCAACAAGATCTCGTATCACCCACAACTATTTGCGATTGTTCAGTAGTAGTTTTTGTTTGGCCTTTGTGTTCGCGATGAAATTGGGCACAAAGATTATTTATTTTATTCTTTAAATTTGGGACGTCACAATCATTATGATAATGCGTATTTATTTATTGAATTAATTATCTTGAATACTCCAAAGAGATATTGCATTAATTATAATTATCTCTAATTAATTCACATATAATATTTATTCAACATGAACATCACTCAAGTTACAATAATATGTAGCCATGAAAACAACACGAAACACATTCTACTTTTACTTTTACACTAAAATCATTTAGAAAGGGATTTATTGACAAAATTATTGTAATATTTCATTCTAATCTGATAAATTAACTTATCACAACATGCAATTCAATTACTTCAGATTTTTTTATATGGATACTAATTTGCAATATATTATTCATAGTTCTCCGACAATTTTTAGAAAATATTCAGCTTCTTTTTGTTTTTATAATTAATTAATCAGTTATCCCAAAGTATGTCATGACTCCTATAATACTCTTAAATAAACCTCAGAGTTTTCTCATTTGACCAATCCATCTCAAAACACTGAAACTAAGCACTAGGAAAAACAACTCAAATAGGGGCACGTAATCCAACAAACAATACGCTAAGTCGCACGGTTTTGTTGCCTCTGAACCCACTGCCGACGGGAAAGTAGCAACACGTGGCAACAACAACTTTAGTGGCAAGGTTGCATGCGGCAGAGGAAAAAGAAGGTAATATGTAGCATGCAAAATATTGTCTCTTGTTGCCGCCTTTACTCAAACGTATACACCCAGGGTCCTTGGCATAGAAGTTATTCTCTCCACCGAGCATTTTGCATCTATTTCTTCCCCATACTTGTCTAAAATCGTTCTAAAAGGCCATTGCACTTAACTGTGAAGTTTCATTTCACTCTCATTAAAATTAATTTTACACTTCTTCAATTAGATTTAGAAAAGAAAAAAAAACTAGTTTACATCAATAAAGGATACTTACATTATCAAGCGATTAAAGATAAATGCTAACTCACGATAAACCTTTTATGTCTAGTTTCGGGTAAGAAAATTAAAATAAAAAAACTGTGTAGAAAAGGAGAGGTATATAAAAACAAATGAAACTAGCCCAACAGACTGCCGTCATCTGTTGGCCGTGCGCGTGCGCGCCACGTGCGCTCTTGTTTCTACTGCCGTTTCCTGTCACCCCCCTCCCCCCTTCTGCTAAGGGATAGATCCACCCTGATAACAAGGCGAAGAAGAATGGGGAGGTGACAAGTGCTTCTCCCCCAAACTTGGACTCTAGGACTACAATGGGGGACCTACTGGGGAAGAGAGCGCTGAGGTGTATCTCTGATGAACTGGAATAATTACACTACTATTATCAATGAATCAAACATTAATGTTTAAATAATAATCTTTGAACAAAAATAGTAGTTTTCCGATAAATTATCACAAGTAGCCCCTAATGGGTGTAAACGACTTTAATTATCTAGCCCAATAAAAGTGAATGAGGATGAATTTCAATAAAATGTCACTAACATTCACTTGGAGAGTGGGTGGAAAACCAAAAAAATGTAAATGCCATGCCATTACGTCTTAATATGGATTAATTTGTTTATTATATTTACCACCATAAAATTATTTTGTGATTAATAAAACTCATGGGTACATTGCGTATCTTTTTAAATTATTCTTGATGTATCCCTTGGGGCACTCGTACCACAGTTTTGGGAACACTCCCCTGTAGGAATATAAACTAACATTTCAAGTTTTAAAATTCAAAACAAAATCGTGAAAAGGTGAAATTAAGTAATTTTCAACGACGTTTCCCGCGAAATGTAGCAGTTCTGATATCAAAGCCAATGTTTAAAAAAATAGATTTAACCTTATTCAAACAAATTAACGTTAATTAATTTTTAACAGGTTAATAATATAACACTTTAAGATGGTTGAAACCCACACCGGTTGTCACATAGTCTAAAATAGGGATGTAGAGTCTATGCCACGCGCGCGAACATAATTTGCGTGGCACGCCCATTCGGAAAGACTTAACATATTAAAAATAAAACTTTTGCCAACGTCGTATAAGTCAATAATTGTCGTCGTGAAGTCAATAATATTTCTACAGCCCTGAAGGTAATACTTTCAATGTTTTTATTTAAGTTATTGAAAATAATAGTGTCTAAAATACTCACTTCGACAACTTAATACATTCTCCGTGTTTAATATCCAGGTGTTATTAAAATATTTACAATTTGATTTGAGTTATTAACTCCATTTCAAAATAGGCCTAGTCAACAGGTTTTGAGTTTTAAATATTAAATAAAAAATCTAAATGAGAAGAGGCACACTAAATCGGTTCAAAATTCAGATAATCTATAAGTGGCACACTGGCCGGAAAAGTTTCGCTATCCCTGGTCCAAGGCGTCAATCTCGCAATATACTGGACTGTTGGGGACGGATATATCGGGGTTCAACTCCCTGTCGATTGTATGTTAATAATTTCACACTCTCCTTATAATAAAGTGAAAGTACAGTTCCCGTAAGGTCGAGTGTAGATATAGGTTGGCCCTAACGTGGTACACAAAATAAATTAAAGATGCTTTAGGGGTTTTGAAGTTTCATAACTGCCATCCGCATGAGAAATACAGCAGTGAGAGGATATTTTCCTATTCTAAGTGTCTGAAAATGGCCAAGGAGAGCACTTCATGGTCAGCTGTTGTTGGTCATACCAATAATATTGGTCACCCAAACTAAAAATATAAATGATTACAAAAAAAGTCTGAACAAAATATTTTATACTTTATAATAATAACTAAGGTGTAATGAAACAGAAGCACATACACATTTTCCTCAAATAGATTAACATATCAAAGTATTGTTCTAAGAAAAACGTCATTTGACCTGTTTATTATAGTTTACACAAAATTACTAACATTGTATTGTGTCAGTCTAAGAAACTTGCGTGCAACTTCCTCTTCTCCTATATCCGGTCTACCAGAACAAAGTCTCACTCGTTGACCTATATTTCTACGAAATACCGACCTATATTCGCACGTGCTTCGTAGCGATTTCGTCCACTTCTCCTCTTACCTGCCTGACTAGACGATTTCCTTTGCAATCATGACCTCTGAATATTTTGCTCGTTGAATACTATTCGTGTTGCTGTTTTAATTTTTCTTATCTCCGT
This sequence comes from Timema shepardi, assembly GCA_902151425.1. Classification (NCBI taxonomy): domain Eukaryota; kingdom Metazoa; phylum Arthropoda; class Insecta; order Phasmatodea; family Timematidae; genus Timema; species Timema shepardi. Next base: position 238,139 of record CABFVX010000531.1, on the reverse strand, counting down.
TTTCTTCCTTCCCTGTCGCCCCTCCTTCCTTGTTCTTCTATGTCTTTTATTTTTTAATTTCCAACTGACCATATAATTAGAATAGGCTAGTGGACGAGGGAAAGTTTCTCACCCTAACTCCCTCCCCCATTTTTTGAAAGAAAACATCTGACGTTTGGCTGGTATCGCCGCTACATACACCAAATGTTCCTGCTGTTGCACTCTGACCGTTACAAAGAGTAATAAAAACACGCAGACGGATAAAGATAAAGAGCTGGTGTGGGATGTGGGAGAGAAGGATAATAGAGGCAGCAGGTAGCATTGTTAGAGGGTGGAAGGTGGGTGGTTGAGGCACCTGTCTCGCTAGAGCCACGGCTCAACCCTTCATCGCAAGGTTTGAAACAATATGAACCATTGCCAATATATGTTTCTTTAGTTAAAGGTGCTGGGTTCTATGCCCGGCCTTGCCGAAAAATTAATCATGGGTGATAACAGTGATTATTTGCGGCCAGGAAATTTAATGTCATATCTGTTCTAGAATTAATTTAGTTTTTAAATAATGTGCTAACATAATCAGTCAGTTTAGAAAGAGCATGTAAATACTCCAAATAACAAATATAGTGAATATTAGTAATTTGTGCTACATAGCCGACATGATATAGTCAAATAATGAAATATATAAATAAACAGAAGACAACAATGAATTACAAAAGTGACATTTATATATTTAATATTTTTTTAATTTGGTTCTATTCTCTATTTCTTCTCTTGATAAATTACACAAGTTCATCGAATGTACAATAATAGCCACAAAAATAGTTTTAAATAAATAAAACAAACAATTAAGGTGACCTAAATGTAATGTTAAATTCAGCGAATATTTAGATTGTCTTCCTTTTCTAGCACACGTTAACTAAACAATTAATTTTCCTATGAAGAAGGCCGAACGAATCCTTAGCTAAGTCAGTAGCGCGTTTGTTTGCCGAGTTAAGTATTCCGGGTTCGAATCTTGGCATGGCCGAAAAATGCATCCTTGGTGAAATTGGGTGACAGTGATTATTATTATTATTATTATTGCGTCTTACTGCCCATTCGGGTTATACGCACTTACGCTAATGTGTAATGGTAGGGTGATTGTGAGATGAAATGGAGGACCTACAGTTTAACGTGGAATCCGAACCACGGTGGAGGCCTGGCATTCCCCACATTCACAAGATGTCTTGTCAGAGGTGAAGGAAGGGTTGGTAATCAGATAAATTTGTGCCGGGACCGAGGATTGAAGCCCGGACCCCAGCACAGAAGTCCAATACCTTTCCCCTAGACCACCAGGTCACCTGACACTGATGAATATGTAGCCATAATATTATGTTTGTTCTAGATGTGCGTTTGTAAGTTACATGCTGATATAATTAGACGATTCAGAAAATGCACCTTAATTAACCCCAATAAAGAATAATAAATAAAGTCAATGTTTTTCCCTAGCGTATGATATTACTGACCGGGAAGGACATTATATTTAGTTCGGTCGCCTTATGTGTGGTCACGTGTATACTATTAGCCGCTTTGGTTACCCAGGATACAACATAGGATGTTGTCTACATGACGTACCTGCAATGAGATGATGTGATAATAGTGATTAGGGGAGTGTGATCCAGTGACACTCTTAAACCTAATTTATCGACTCCTGTCGTAAGATTAAAAAAATCCCTAAGGTACTAGCGGGGAATGGAATCCGGGAACCTGGGTTCGTAGCCAGGTGCACTGACCACTACTCCATGGGGCCGGATAGTAAAGTTAATAAAGAGGAGATCGTGAAAGAGACGCGGATGTCGGCGTTTTATGAAAGTGTGAAGCCGCACGTTAGTATAATCAAATCCGCGCTATAACCATAAAGTGGGAACAATCCCGAGATAGTTTATTTATGTCTATTAATGCCAAAAGTACATTTGACAAACAAAATTTTGTGTTCATCGCCCGTCCTTTCGTGAATACCCACCCCCATTGAATACATTTACCTTATTTTCCACAGAATCTCACCACACGTCTGGGCTATCCACATTTAATCACACTAATTGAGTAGGGATGAGTAGAGATGAGTAAGGTAATCGTTAGAATAAATATAAACACAGTTGCGTGTAATGTGAGAAACAATTAGATAAAATAGACTCACTTTGTATAACCAGCCTCTACGTAAGAGCGTTCATCATATGCAGGCCTAACTCAGCTACCGGCTTGCATCTGTGTTTGTGTGTGAGCAAGGTATGAGAGTTAAAGGAAAAAGAAAAGACCTACGATATGCCAGAAATGTGTGCAGTGCATTCGTATTTGGATGATTACTCGACATTTTCCGCAGTGACGATGGAGGATAACGCGACAAATTTTCTTGTTAATAACTACAGTATGTCTCAATTATGACAGAATGACGATTTGTGCTCATTGATTATCTGTGAAGCCATTCTAAAATGGTAAAAAAAAAAGTTTTTTCAATACAGTTTTCATACAAGTAGAATTTAATGTTTTAACAATGTTCGGCTCCTTATCTGCATTAATATTTAGTCAAAAATTATCCACGTGCTAAAGTGTTGGTGTAAATTCATTTACTATTTCTAGTCTACTGTATCATAGAGTTGATTGGCATGCGATGCACGTTCTTAGTGATCTAGACCTTAATATAAAGGATGGAGAGTTTGAAGAAAATCCATCGTCATTCACCTCGAGCAGGCATAAACTTGCGGTCCTGATTTTGTGCGGTCTGCGGACCTTTTGATGAACTGATTTTAGTAACAACAAATAAGGCTTATCTTTATAAGTCTTGTAGAACTACAACATTTTAAAATGTGATACACGGGAATTTGGCGTAATTTGTAGAAATCTGAGATAGTTGTACCAAATATTCACTCTTTTTTTTCGACGTGGATCGATTCCCAAAAGTTTTTGAATTTTCGCATCATATATGTACAATGTTTAGCAGCGCATATGTAATGAAACCAAACACCCGAGATATATCGGCTTATAGACACACATTTGTCAACCATTATGAAAGTGACTTTGGCACAAGATTTATAGCAAGGCAATCACAACATTGTTGCAAATGAGAGGTTACAAATTTTTGCTAAAAAAAATGGGGTGTCATTGTTTTTATAAGGGGACTATTAATTTGTCATTGTGTTAACAAAAATTTAATGCAGCCACCTAAATATTTTTAATTCTCATTGCGCCCCTGATGACTAAACGAATTTTACGCGCCTGACCTAAAGGATGTAAAACCACTAATAGAAAATACGTAGTTTAATCAGGTCGGTATTAGACCCTTACCGCTCAGATCAGAGTCATACGTGCGAACCACTACACCCAATACTAGAGATAACACATTAACATAATTTAATAACAGTAATATACAAAGACCCGCCTCGGTGGCGCAGTTGGCTAACGCGCTAGTCGTGTTGAGCTCGACTGCTGAGGACGGGGAAATCGAGGTTCGAATCTCGATCGGGTGAACTGGAGATGTTTTTTTCTAAATGGCTTTCTAGTCCCCATCCACGCAAATGCGGGTTCATTTCTTCTAATTCAACCTTACTAATTCCTAATCCATTAGCGTAATTAGTACTTAAATCGTGTAACTCTAACGGGTAGTAAGACGCGGTGCTAAATAATAATAATATACAAAGATAGCCAATTAAATAAGCTTCAGTAACTTAAGTGTCAAAAGAGGGTCTAAGAAGTTGTAGAAAAACTTAGCATATATCGGCAGTAATTATTAATTTCAAACAACGATTAAGGTATGCATACCTCACTACTACATGAATATATCTTTCTCTTTTAGTTTTAAAATTTGATGCATTACGAACACAACAAGAAATTCCTAGACACACAGAGGATTATCAATCACTCCGAAAAGTCCTTCCCTCACATACTACCAGTTATCTTTGGTTTACTTCCGGTCAAAGCAAATAGGAAGTCCAGCAGGTAGCCAAATGTAGGATGTCCTCACAGATCATTCTTCAAACAACCTCCTCAGATATCTGTGACACTAATACACTAGTTTGTTACTCCCATCTTCATTAACTGCGGAAGGCAGGTGCTTGGACCTCGTACAGTCGACATTGTCACACGAACTTTGGTAAGGTTTTTTTTTTACTTCGAGAGATTAATGTAATAAAAGTGTATCTACACTTTCCAAAGAAGATGTCTCCTGAACGCCGCTGGAGGTATTTTACGACGCAGCCGACTAGTGTTCACAAAGAGTACCTGTGATCAGTGTGTCAAGGCGAAAGGGAACACCAGTTCGCTTGCCGTTGAGATTAGCATCTTCCAACGTTTCGCAACTTATGTGTTTTCCTTAGATCATTGGATAGAGTTGAATTAATTTTAATTTTTCGTCAATTAAGAAGCTACCCATACAATAACAAGAGCTGTATTTAAATATGAACTTTCGACACAAGAGTTATTAACGACTGTGTCTGAAGCATCACACTAGCTATACAATGGATTGCTAGAGATGAGGTCAAGATTCGAATCTCAGGCGGGTGAACTGAGAGTGTTTTTTGAAATATAATTTATCACTTTCACTTTTCCTTCTTCTCTACACGCTAACGCAGGTGCATTTCCTTGAAGTTACCCTCACAGCACACCAATTAAGTCAATAATAGCGACCAAAGATTAAAGATAAAGAGGGCAGTTATTTAACCGTGTCTTAGTACTAGTTTGTATTTTAAGCGTACATTAATTATGTTAATGTAATAGGGATGAGGAGGAAGAATTTTAGAGGAAATTTACTTCCAAATTTCCCTGTAGGGAAAATGGAAGACCATTTAGGAAAAACACCCTTGGTACATCTGAATGGGAATCGAACCCCTATTACCCCGCCATGCGTATCTATTTTAAAACGAGAGTGACGCGTTAGAGCATGCGGCCACTGATTCCGGTAAGAGGGTAGATAAAAGGCAATGCAGGAAGGAGAGAGAGAGGATGGAAAAAAGATCATACATAAATAAATAATCCAGAGTGAAACCAAACCGGATTCAAACACCAACCTCCTTATTAATTGAGACTAAATGTAATGCGAGTCTAACGCCTTAGAATGCTCGGTTATCTTTGCAGCTTTACCTAAGTTTTAAGTTTTAATTTTCACACATTTTTTCTTAATCTAAAATATGTTATTAATATAAGCGGATGGAAACTCGGAGCCCATTTCCACGAGCGTATCTAGCAGCGCTGCTTGACGATACCTTGTTTTAAATGGTTGTGTTTCCACGAGCGTGTGCGGTTGAACTAGCAGCGCTGCTGCCGCCCACGCTCGCGACTAGAGACTAGATGCTTTAAATTAAATATTCATGTTTCCACGGCGGCAAAAATACGCGCGACTTTGTCAAAACAGAGCACCATGTTGTTGTGCTAGGTTAACAATTACAGTATAATTTATTATTATAAAATGTCATCCCAATCCTTTGAGTGCATAGATGTGGAAATGTTTATTAGTGAGATAGAAATGCTACCAGCCGTTTGAGATTCAAATTCATCTGAACACAGCAGTAAGCAAGAAAAAACAAGATCATAGGAATCATTGTGCAGAAAGTCTATTCCAAATTCAAGTATTACGTAGACACCTTAAGGGGGAGGGGAGGACCAAACAACTATTAAGTAATACAGAGATAGACGGGAAAGAATGGGGGAGGGTGATTCGCGGATAAATTAAAAAAAATATTATAATGTTACATTTTTAAACGTCAACAGTTTAATACAATAAATTTAGATTTAATGTACAACAATGTTTATTGTGAATTATTTCGCACCATTAATTTACAAGTATCTTTAATAACTACCAGAAATTTACATAATTAATAAAAAATCATCCTTATTCCTGTTAGAGGGAGAGAGAGGGGTGGACCAAAATGACCAAAAATATGATTTTATTATTGAAATATTAGAAGGAAACATGGGTTTAATATTGGCAGGGCGACAGCAGCGTTGCTAAATACGCTCGTGGGAACAGGCTTTAACAGTCTTGGTGGTTCGATTCTTAGCGATAGTAGTTTTCATTTTTATCGAAAACCAAACGCTACAGGTTTGTTGCAATGTGGTGAACACTAATCCGGTAGGCCAAGATTAGGTCCCCAGCCAGGTGCACTGTTGCTATTTGTTCAGTGTCGTATTACATTTTATCTTCAGGTGAATGCTGAAGTATTGCTGTCATATTACTTTCTTCATTAAGAATTTTAATTAGATGATAATATGCCTTGAGATAAAGAGTAATAATAATAAAGCCCGTATTGTTCCTATAAGATCCCTTTCTTTCCCACGAGGGTCACAGCTACTTACATCATGTCGATCTCCCTGAAAGGCAATATACTAGATACGAAATCTGAGCCGAGTAAACCTAAATTATGTTAAGCAGCTGAAATATTCATGAGAAACACGATACAGGAATCCTTATGAACTAGTAAATGACAGTTTGTCTTTCATTACAAGGGGTTCGGGAGAGATCATAAAGAGGTATATACCAGAAGCGGCGTACAAGCGGTCTAAGGTGTTAGACTCGCGCTATAGAATCCCAATCAGGTGTAGGGAGGGTGATTTAACCTAAATAGTTTTTCACTTTTCCTACAAGAAAACTCGAGTGCATTTCCTTTAAACTCTACATTTATGATTTATATTAAATTAGTGTAAATATATTGTGGATAGCGTGAAATGGTAGTAAAAGGCAGTGTCTGATGTTTTTTTCCTTAATATATTTAATTGTGAAGATTAATTTAACAGTCACATAATAAGTTACCTTGTTAAAAGAGTAGAGATTCGATAATTCAAACTAACTGGGCATAATTAGTATCGTAGAATAATTTCCTAAATTTAGCATAAAACTAAATATTGTGTTGTTCTTGAGCAAAGGTGTGCTATTTAACACTGCGATTGTATTCCAGGCCAAATACCATTACCTTTGAAAAGGGGATGGACAAAATAAATAAAGGCGAGCACACACTAAATAAAAAAAATCACAATATAATTTACTTTCGAATAGTTGATGAACGGATAATCGAAGCTATATTGTATTATCCTCATGAGTTGGAAAATTAGTAAGCACGAGGTAGGAAGAACTATATCAGACAGTTACTAAACTTACTTAATTTTAATATATTCATACGTCATGTGGTATGATCAGCAGCTATACCCTTTTGATAGAGGTTATCAATGTCTAGAAAATAATACTAACAATATCGAACAAAAATATTGACAAAATTGACATGAAAAATGTGCTTGTATTTTCCGAACTACTGTTCCCGCCGCGTTCTTACTGTTTATCACCATGCAACAACGGACAGTAGGATCCAAAAGTGTCATTAACGGGATAAAGTCGAAAAGGGGAGGTATGTGCCAAAAAGCTTCCCCCCCCCCTTCCTCCCAAGTTTTCTTGATTTCCTATGAGCAGATGCACCACTCATCCTCCCGTTGCACACACACACACACCAAGTTATCTCGATTCAATCTGTGCCTTTTCAATGACTCCTTACGATGAATAGAAGCAGGCACGCGCTCTCTACCCAGGACGTTCATCGCCTTCCTTTCTTCTTCTTAAGGTTTCTGCCAGCACACATGTCGGGCAAGTCCCCGCTTTCTTGAAGACACCTCCCTCTCCCATACGATAGCAGTAGATCTTTTGTTACGTGAATGTCGAGATGATGTGTATTGAGGTAGCCTCAGCTGTACAGAATAAAAGTACCGTCGTCTCACTGCTTCTTAGGATATTTAATTCGGGAGTTCCTCGGGCGGGGTGGGGGTTGAAAGGATTTTTATTTTCCTCGGATGGTAGATAGATTGAAAGAAGGCGTAGAGGTTTGGGGTTGTGTTTTTTAGACACACGCGTTCGATTTTGATAAGGACGGAGGATTTTATGCTTGAGTTTTGGTATTCACAAATTGAGGCGGGGTTTATCACCCTCAGTACACCCAACCTGGAGTAGAACCTCAATTGCCGCGTCCCCAGCAATCAAACATGTTGATAGAGTGACTCTTTAAGACTATACGACCATCGAAACGGGTCTTGAGGCGTATCAAGAGGAACACCAGACATCTTCTTCAATAAATGTTATAATACTTATACATCACAGTGTTGTACCTTTTGTATTAATCCAATTAACTAAATTTTAACAATGAAAAACTTAATCGTAAAGATAATTAAAGTACTAGATATTATTTATGCATATTTTTCTAGTCTGAACCAATGGCTTGCTATTCAGTAAGTTTGTTTAGATATCCAGATGATATAATTTAAAAAATAATAAATAGAAAATGCAAAAATTAGAAAATTTCTGAGAACTTACGACAAAGAAACACACACAATCCTAAGAAAAAACAAAATCTATTTTATAAATACGCTTATAAAAACGTTCTATTTCATTTCATAAAAATGCTCATAAAAAAGTTAGCACTATTATTATTATTATTATTAGCACCGCGTCTTACTATCCGTTCGGGTTATACGCACTTACGCTAATGTGAAATGGTAGGGTGATTGTGAGATGAAATGAAGGACCTACAGTTTAACGTGGAATCCGAACCACAGTGGAGGCCTGGCATTCCTCACATTCACAAGATGTCTTGTCAGAGGTGAAGGAAGGGTTTGGTAATCAGATAAATCTTTGCCGGGAACGGGGATGTTAGCACTAGCAAAGTAAAGCAAATAAATAGTTAGCATTCCCTAAATACCGCACACAATACTCCATCGTAATATAACTTTTGATTTACTAACACACATAACCTAAAAAAAAAAAGTGTAGCAGTCACATTGTTTTGTTTATAACAAGTCTGCCGAAACAATACAGCTATCGGAAACCTATTAAATATATTCTATATTTACTATAATCCACAAATCCATTTTCATTTTGTAAAATATCTTTTCAGATATTTAGTAAATAAACTTCAAAATCTAACAAAAAATTGTAAAATTGAGGTTAGGAAACCGGTATGAAAATTAAATATAGATATTAGTGTTAACTATGCACAATCAATACTTTATTACTTATATAAACATAGCAAAAAACAACTTCAGTAATTATTAATAAATAAATAATAACATTTTAAACTTATACCAACAAGTGCAAGGACAATCCACACGCTAATGCATAGACGAGCAATGGATCGAATATTCGACCACAATACGCTCTATTGGCAAATTATGTAACTACAAAGAGGTTCATATTTTGACCATTGTGCATTCCAGTAAACAACTAAAGCAAGTAGGTTGAAGTTCATATGCACAGTCATGAAAGTTTGAGCCTAATAGCTTTGGTTAAAAAACTAACCACAGACCGCTAAAGGGTAGAATACCAATACTTCATAACTATTTGTCCCACTCAAATTTTGTTATTATCAAACTTTTACAAACATGACATTTTGGGCGCATACGTGTATTGTGTGATTTAAACATTCTAAGTGATTCAGAATCGTTAAATTTTAAGTGCCTCGTTATACGCCTATATATACACTTTATATAACCAAACTCGTGAACCTGAGGTTCAATAATGAGCTGGTGCAATGTTTTTTTTTTCAAGACGTATCTATCTATCCTTTCTTGACGCAAATATTAATGCATTTCCTTATAATTCACTCATTATATCCGCTTAGGTTTGACGACTTTAATTCAGTGATATTACTGGGACGATAACGTGCTCAAAAACCTTATACAAGCTATTCCTAAATCGATATTTTTTTATCAAATCATTTTAAGCAGATATTAAATAATTGGTGGCCTATGTCAAAATAGCACAAACTTTCTCATTTTGTGTTTTATAGCTTGGAAGAAGATTTTCTAAGCTTAGGTTTTAATTAAACTGCCCTCAAGTAAGTTTTTCTCATAAAAATAATTAACAGATCATCGTGATAAAATTGTTCAAACATTTTTAATAAATTTTAAAAAATAGGTTATTTGTAAACTACTATAAATTAATTTGTAATTTGTAAAATTAAAACGTATTTATCATGAAAAATTATTTCCAAAAACTGATTTTAAACTCAAATTTAAAGGACATTTTCGAAAAATTTCATTTTTTTTATAATCTGTTGCAATAAGATACCCTTAAATTAATTTATTTAAAAAAAAAACATAGATTATTATCGATCATGTGAAATAGTCCCCCGATACCCATTTTTAACAGAACCGTTAGAATTTATTTTTAAATAATCTAATTTGACAGAATCAGTAATTAGAAAACTACTATAAAATTAATTATTTTTATTAAAAGATCAAATATATATGTAAGAAACTTAACAGATCCAATTTTGAGCAAAATCGCTAAAATAATTTTTTAATGCTCAAAATTAAAAACAAAACAGTCTTCAGTAAATTCCTATTGAATAAAATTTTCCCTAAAAAAAGTACATCTTGACAGTTTTATTTATCATGTCAAACAATTCCCAGATATATATTTTAAACAAAATCGTCAAAGTCATTTTCAAAATATTTCAAATTTTCGAGAATCACTGATCAATAAAGTATCCTTTAACAAATTTTTACCGAAAAAACAAGTATACAATATGTTTAGGAGGTCTGTGAGGGCTAGCGTTAAAATAATAATAAAAAAATCCCAAGATATTGCCCTATAACATATAAATATAAAGTTTAATAAAATCCATCAAACCGTTTCTGATCCGTGGGCAGGTACAGGCAGGGGACCGACAAAATTGTAAAAATTATATATATTTTTAATTCAGACACATAAAACGTAAAAATTCATCATAATCTAGACATAGAAAATGTTCACGATTGCAATACTATATGAGAAAGTATAAAAGCGTAGAGGAAAAGTATTGTCTAATATTTGTTTGAATGCACACAAAAACTAGCACATAGTATGAAACAAAACGAAGGTTTCATAAGCAAAATAAAAAAAACCTACACAAATCCTTATGTATCAAGAAGATTCACTGGGAAAGAACATCTGTCTGCATACGCGTAAAAAGCCACATCAAAGCCAACAAAGGGACGAGTCCTCGTAGAGCGCACTAAAAAAAAATTCCAAAGTTTCTTCTCTGCAATAATGTTAACTGTATTGGATTTTTTCTATACGTATCCAGTTTTTATTCATGAAAACAAGAAAGAGTTTAAAATGTGAGAAAAAACATTCTATAAGTCTGAAAGATATGTTATTATTTTGTACGTGGGATAACTGTGTTCACAGAAGGGTTGTTATAAGGGTTACCAACAGATGATCCTGATATATAAAGCCTCCGAGGGAGACATGAAGCTGAACGAACGACTGTTTGTTTTAAGTCTAAGTCAGCAAGCTACAGAGACCGGTTCTTTTAAAAGAATGAGAGATAAAACACGAATATATATATATAATATTATATAAAACAATGTGCCATATTGATTTGTAGGCTACTTCGTATTTAATATTTGCTTACGTACTATAGTATCACACTTAACTGCGACGTAAAGGGTCTCAGGAATAGTCAAGGTCGTTGAGTCGTTCTTCGGACGATGGCGAGCCATTCACAAAAATAATTTCGTTCAAATTCTATCAAGATATTTTAGCTGCGCAAGAGCATTGAAATAAATTTAAAAAAATGAACGAAGATATTTAGCGTGCACTTCCCAAATAAAATGAATGTATCAGCACACAGCTTACAGACTAGCTTAGTTCTATTACAGACACAATACTTTGCTCCCCGTCCAAAGGTTCGTCATTGTGAAATGGAAATTATCAATTTTACAAAATGATAACTATTCGTTCTTGCCCCGAATTGAACACGGGACATTTAGATCAGTATACAGACGAACTATCGATTGAGATAAGGTTTGGGACAGAGACAAACCTTGATTCGGAATTCTCTATGAGTGCGCTGCCAAGCGTTAACAGTTATACTTTGATGGATTAAATAGACACGCTATTATATCAATTGTTAGTTATGGTTATAGCGGCATCTAAACATCATATTCATAAGTTCTCCTTATGTTAAGAGATCGCTTAACCGAGACTTAAATGTATGATTATTTTCTTCGAACGAAACCTGTTATAAAATAAAGCTGTTCAAGCCTTAAGAGTGAGAATAACTTGAGCCAGAGCGGTAACCCAATATCATCCATAGCCACCGAGAGAAGGTGGCAGATTTGACTTTAATAGAGGGCGTTGTAAGCTCAGAGGCGATATGAAAACAATTGATACCCACATCAGTGTTCACGTGGTCTAAGGTGTCAGGGTTGCAATACACCTGATTGCCGAGGCTCGAGTATCAGCCAGGTGCACTGAAGGTAGTTTTTGGCAAACGATTTTACCTGTGGTTTTTTCCATCCTTTCTCCAGGATAATGCGGGTGCACTTTCTATCAAACATCTTATAGATCTCTACTCTTTAAATTAAGCTAGTCATAACTATGAAGAATAGTCACAAGCGCAATAGTTTGATTTGCTGAAGACGGGAAGATCGGGTCAAGAGTTTTGATTAGGTTTTTACTTAACAGTTCCCCACTCTCCCTCCATGTAAATTCTGGTGCATTTCCTCATAGCTCTATCATCCACATCCTTAAGACACGGTGAAAAACGAAATTTCTTCAAAGGGGGTCATTCTTTGTGCTAGGTAATTTTTTTTAGCACCGCGTCTTACTACCCGTTTGCGTTATGTACGAATTACGGTAGTGGTTGAGGAGTAAGGAAGATTATATTTAGAGGAATAATAATAATATTTAGCACCGCGTCTTACTACCCGTTCGGGTTATACGCTTTATGTACTAATTACTCTAATGGATTAGGGCTTGGGAAGGTTGAATTAAAGGAAGTGAACCCGCATTTGCGTGGAGGGAGAGTGGAAAACCGTTTTAGGAAAAACCACCCCAGTTCACCCGACCGAGATTCGAACCTCGATTTCCCCGTCCTCAGCAGTCGAGCTCAACACGACAAGCGCGTTAGCCAACTACGCCACCGAGGCGGGTTATTTAGAGGAAGTGTACCCAAATTTGCGTAGAGGTAAAGTGGAAAACAGTTTTGGAAAAAAACCTCAGTATACCCGACCGAGATTGGAGCCTCAATTTCCCCGTCATCGGCGGTCTATTCTACTACGAGACTAGCGCCTTAGACCATTCGGACACCGAAGTGGGTAAGGTAACTCTTCATTGAACGGTTGATGGAGCAATAATTTGCTACACCGGAGGTTAACTTCCACGATTAACCTGGGCTGATCAAATGTCAGGGGGGAACCAAGCAACAAGTACACGCGCACACACACACACATACACACTACTGAAAATGACTCACAGATCACCCAAGCGTTTACGAGTCTTCTACATTTCGAGGCATAGCTCTTACCGCTGAGGTACCAAAAAACTGTAACAACTTTTTAAATAATTTGCTTTGCAAACCTTCGGGGAATTCGGGAGCCTATTTATAATCCAATTTTCATAAGAAGATTTTTTTAGAAAATACAAATATTTTTTTTTATAACGGCCAACAATGATAACACTTCACAATAGTATTGTTATTTTATAGGTATTGATAACATTTATCAAAAGTGACAAGTGCAGATCACATGACTTGACGTATGAATACGTGAATGTTGATATAGTAATTTTTCTATCTGTCAATTATGGCTTTTCCTATGAAAATCGTATCGTAATTTATGTAAGGTTTACCTCATTTATTAAAGGTAAAATCAATAGCTTCGTGTATGTTCTCTGACAAATGATTAAGATTTAATAATTTAATTTTTAATAGCGTAGTAGTAATGCTCTATTTTATTAAAATGTAGATGTAGAAAAAATAAAATAATTCATCCAAGCTTTTAAGTTAGTAGCAAAAGAGTGCTGAGATAAGTTTCAAATACTACTTTATTTCAGTAACCTTTCAATATAAAAGAAGCAGTCATTTTATTTTGATTTAGTGTTGCTACGCTTTTGTTTTTAACGCAGACTTATAGAATTAACACTCCTTCAACGCCTCCAATCTCGTCTTGTTTGGTTTGCCGGGGAGATTGTGGTTTACCATTACTATATGATTATTTGATTATTTTAATTTCTTTTTACTGAAACAATTGAGAGAGGAAAAAACTGTCAACAAATTATGAACAATTTAGTTTCGGCATTAATTATTTCAAAACGAACGGGATGAACAGTTCAACACTTGGACTAGGAATTTAAATGAAGCAACAATATTAGCCACAATTCGGTTAAAATTTTAGACAGTGGCTGTCGATTTAGTCTGCGACGCTTGCAGTTACACTTACGAGGGCTGTGGACATTTCCCCTTTTCACTTCGACACACCTCCACGAGATAAGGGTTTTAGAGCGAGTTGCAGTGTATTTTAGATTGTACAAATTATGCAGTGTTATACTAAATATTTATGATATTTTTGTAGGGGTTTCTGCTGCTCTTATGGACAAGCCAACTCCGTTGAAGCCTTTAAAGTTGAATACAAAATGTTATAAAATTGGTAGGCCTATAAATAAATACTATAAAAACCTTAGCATTAATACTATAGATTCTAGAAACAGGGTTCATAGCACAAGACTGACAAACTAATAAGAGATGGATTGTATCTAATTATGAGCCTGCTACGGCCCACAATAGAATCCGAACCAGGATGTATCACAACTACGGTTTACACTAAACTCTGGAGCAAAACTGCTACCAAGACTCCGGGTTAGAGGGCCCGATATACATTTTTTCGTGATTCGCGTTCTACTACTCTTCCCTAGCTATCCGAATATTTATACCATCAAGATAGGGATGCAGAGTGATGAATTTAGAGAAAGAATACCCAAATGTGCGTGGAGAGAAAGTAGGATATCATTAAGGAAAAGGAACTCTCAGGTCACCCAACCTGGATTTAAACCCAGACAAGTCTGCTATCGTAAAACCAGACAAGACAAGCTTGAGGCCTTTGTCTGTCTTCTCGCTGGTGATTAGCTAAAAACAGAGTTAAGTTCCGGAGAGCCGTCCTAAACGTGTTCTAGAGGCTCAAGAAACTGCAGTTGGCGTGCAGTATAGAGGACAGTTGTCATTCCTAGATAGGTCTGGCGGGTTGCCTGCACATCGGGCGAGAGAGCAAGGACAGGAGCCACTCCTAGATAGGTCTGGCGAGTTGCCTGCACATCGGGCGAGAGAGCAAGGACAGGAGCCACTCCTAGATAGGTCTGGCGGGTTGCCTGCACATCGGGCGAGAGAGCAAGGGTAGGAGCCACTCCTAGATAGGTCTGGCGGGTTGCCTGCACATCGGGCGAGAGAGCAAGCGTAGGAGCCGCTCCTAGATAGGTCTGGCGGGTTGCCTGCACATCGGGCGAGAGAGCAAGCGTAGGAGCCACTCCTAGATAGGTTTGACGAGTTGTCTGCACATCGGGCGAGAGCAAGGTTCAGTGAAGAGTATAAAAGCCGATCCTAAATAGAGTACACTCTAATCAATCAAGGTAAGACTGTTACCATTCAGGACAATAGGATTTTAGCAGGTAGGCCTATAGACCTAAAACTAAATTTAGTTAAGAACAATAATATCAACACTAAATTCTCAACATAGTCAGGAATAATAGCATGTACAGTAGGCCTATATCGCTTGTAATACATATATTAATATGCATTAAACAAACATATTAAATAATTTTAGACCCCAGCCGGTATCAGCCCAGCCTCTCTAGATCAAAGTCAATGTTTAAATTGTATTCAAATTAATTTTAATAAAAGCCAAGCCCAAACTAAATTATTCAAATCTTCAGAAGCTACCGGCGCGCGTGTATAATTATTAATGAGGTAATTACCGCCCGCGGCGCGCGTGCCATGTGGTGCGAGCACGTGGCCGACACGCGCCCGATGTGGTAGAGAGGGTAAGAAGGGAGGGGGAGAAAGGGGAAGCCTCTTATGACTTTCTTGAGGAGTTGAGAAGGGGATGGTCGGTGGAGCATTGAACTGTGGATTCGGACGCGCTAGTTTCACAGGGTGGAGGGACCAGTCGAGGTATTCTTTCTCTCTCTCGCTCTAACCATCCTTTACTTCCCCTCGTGTCTACACCACCCTCTTTTCTTTATGCTGATCTTGAAACGGAATGGGGTGGGTGGCAAAATGAGGCTTTGAGAATAATGACGCGTCCTTGCATAATATAGAGAAACCCATAGATGGGAATCAAATATATCTTCAAGCAAACGCCCTGAAAGCCGAGGGGTCAGAGAGGCCTAGCGGTATGGAAGAGAGTTCAATCCCAGGAGAGGTGCAAAAGTTTTAATAGTTATGTTTTGGATGGTCACTGGTTTGTATATGTTTAGAAAATGCATGTAATACAACTTAAATTAAATAAATTACCCAGAACAATGATTTTATAAGAAGCAACAATATTTTCAATGTGTGTATGCTAATATAGTCGCCATTTTAGAAAACATCTAAAACATAAGTTCTTAAATTGTGGGTCGCAGCCCTTCTGTGGGTCGGGAAAAAAGATTTTGAGGATCTCACCAAACATTGACAAACACGAGTAATCTAAATATTTACTATAGAACTATTGAAATTATAAAACAATACAACTTTTCATTCTATATTTGTTTAGCTTATCGCAGAAATAAACGTGGCTCCGCATAAAACAAACACAATTTTAATAATTATTCGTTTAATTAACTAGGATAAACTAATAGTTCGAATTGGTTATCAGTATATTTTGATTTATTAGCGGCAATCATAGGCCTAGCTAAAGTTTTTAAATGATAACAATTCATTAATAATACGTCTATATATTATATGTAGCTGCATGTATGCATTTATTGCAACGTATGTTTAAATTTCTATTTCTCATTTGATCCAAAACTTCTCAAAAATCGACACTAGTGTACAAAAAAACTCAACCATTACTGCTTGGAGTCGCTAATTTTTTTAAAATTAAAAGGGTGAGTAATAAAAAAAAATTAAACCCCAGAATAAGAGGCTAATGTAATGGAGGTGAGAATCTAAAGGAAGAAGATTATACTTTATGGAAAATCGTAATAGTAATACGGCCCCAAAATAATACAAATAGAAGTAACTAAAATAACTTTATATTTTCTTCTTAGATTAAGCTACCTGAACTAACGGTAACGTAATCTAAGGTATCAGACTCACAATAAATAAATATTTAGGCTTATAGCTTAAAAAATGTCTGAGTCACGCAACCTCAAGTAACCTTAAAAACACACAACTTCACATTCGATTATATTTATCCATGTGATAATTTAATTAGATTAATTTTAATTATCATACAGTAGACCTTTATTGAATTTGATCAACTAATAATAAAACAGCCTAAAAAAAAGCGATTTTAATATTTTTTATATATATAGTGCTAAACGAAACAACACTTAAAAGTTCAAATGGAGTAAGTTTATCCAATTTAACATGATCAGAAGAAAAAGCTCAATATTAGAAAGTAAGGTAAACTATTGTAAAATGATTTTTAGGTACGCTTTGTTTTCATAAAAATATCCCACTTTTGAAAATAGTGTAGGCCTTTGTTTTAGAGCCTCACCAACGTAAAAGTAATAAGGGTATTTATTATTATTAGTATTATTATTATTATTGCACGTCATCCTACTACCTGTTAAGGTTAAACGCATAAAAATATATAAATTATGTTAAAGTTTAGGGATGAGTAAGGTTTAGTAGAGGAAGAGGTAAAAATCATTTAGGAAAAGACCACCCTCAGTACATCCAGGCGGGATTCAAGCCCCGGTCTCCCCATCATCAGCAATCCATTCTATTGAGAGCATGACGCCTTAAACTATTTATATTATCATTGGTATTTGACGAGCACTCTATGATATGATAATAACACACGTCTTACAAACTCGCTTAACTCCAGAACAGACACAACACCAAATCCCCGGTCGTGAGCCTAACAACGTGAAAGGAGAAGCTCCAACTGTAACTAGGATAAATACACAGTACTGTGAAACGGATCTGGGACGCTTAGTTCAGAAGGAAGTAGTGTCGACGAATGAACTAAATCGCCAGACAATAAGTCTTCTAAATCCACGCTGTGTGTAACTATTAACAGTTATTTACACAAACTCTTCATTATACAATGTTGCCAGTTTTTTTACGACAAAATTCCCTACTATTTCCAGTTTACTAATTTAGAAGGAATTACTATTTTTACAAATAACTTAGTTTGAAGAATTGAAGAATGGAATTCTTTCCTCCTTAAATTGACCAGTGTGAAGCCATCCTAATAAAGGTTTAAGGACTTTGCTTACCTGTGACCTAGTGGCAAGTCAAGCAAGATAGGATTTCACATGTTAATATATTTCCTTTTTATTCGAGTAGTTTTAAAGATATCATTTAAATAAAAACCACAAATTCTTAAATGATCCTAAAAATAATCTTACATTGTCACTAAATTAATTTTTGGATCTTGCGAGGTTTTTTAAAAACAATCTTTTTTACATTGTCTACAGCTCACTCGTGTTTATTCACAAAAATGCCGAGTAGGAATCTTCCTGCTATGGTGTATATAAATAAAATACGTGGAAGCATATATCTATCTAGAAGAGGAAACGAGAAAAAGGCAATTTTGAAATGTGAGTTAATGCTGTCTATCAGCAAATAGTAAAGTGGGTGTGTAGACTCGTCATTGTAAGAGTGGAAGTGTTGTCAGTGGGAAAACAAGAAGCCTAACAGGGTAAACTTCTCATTTTCTTCCCTCCTTTTCTATTTAGTACGTTGGTGTATAAGTGTGATATTTCTTAAAGTCGACTTTGGTGGTCTCGGGGTAAAGTGCTCGCTTCAGCATCCAATGTTCGTGAGTTTAAACTCAGCCGGGGACTACAGATCTTTCTTGAGCGATAAAAATACCTTTCACGGCAATATTGGTAGTTCCTTTCGCTCTCGTTCATAGAAATTCTCGTGTGGTGATATAACCAGTAGGTTCAGAAAGTGAACGTTAAAATACTTCAAATAAATAGAAAATAACATAGATAATGATTGATACTGCTTAGGTGAGTTATGTTAATATGCAAACCGCTTCGAAATCACCAAGTAAGCAACGTTGTTAAAACAGGACAGTTTGCTATTGATGTGTAAATATATGGAGTTGTTATGCAACCTTATGTTACAAGAAGAGAGGTAGTAAGACTTGTTCGAGTCAGGTAGCTTATTCACTCAGTTCACATATTTTCCATATACATGTATTTAAATCTTGCAGTTAAATGTCCCATATTTACAAATAGCTTTTAGCGAAATTCCTTGCATTTCCTCTGTTTTTTTTAAAAAACCTACCAAAAATCCTAGTATTTTTTTTAAGGTTTTCCAGGTAAGTGGCAACCCTGCCCTGTCTGTCAATTGGGAAGGCATACACAGTTTGGTTAAATAAATAAGTGTGAGTATAAATGTTATTGAAACAATGTGTACACTAACATATCAGTGAGAGTGAGACCTGTGTATGGAAAGCAGTCACAAGACATATATGAACCAGGTGTTCGCCGTTTCTCTCCCAAAGACCCGGTGTATGGGGGATTATGAAAAGGGAAAGGGGGATACCTCTCCCAATTCTACAAGATTGCATTGTGCTCGTGCAATACCACCGAAAGATGAGGGGTGGGGTAGAATCCCTACGAAATATCCGAACAATGCGCAAAGGTCCAAGGAAGAGGGACGTCTTAAGTCTCGCGTAGCCCAATTTTTTTCCTTTCACTTTTTTTCTTCTATGATATAAATTCTTTTAAGGGGGTATATGGGATAAATGGGTAGGGGGGGTGTTGTAGGGATACGATATACTTCACTGATTTATAGGCTAACACAATCGAAAACTAAAGAGAGGGAAAGGAGGGTGTTTGGGGAACGAGAGAAAGAGAAATCTTCGAGCAATCTAATGGGAGGGGTATGGAGTTCGGTTCTTTTCACACATGTCTTTTGTTTAGAGAGAGATTTCTTTCTTTTTTTTTTTTTTTT
>CABFVX010000531.1:199394-218268 GCA_902151425.1 Timema shepardi | reverse complement strand
TTTTTTTTTTTTTTTTTTTTTTTGACTTCTTCCAAAGTTTTTTTTTTTATCTTGACTATTTACGAGTGTGGAAGAAGTTAAGGTAGGATGAGGGTGGACGCGTGCCTGCCTCTATTGTATGTCTGTTCACACATCCCAACTTACGGAACACGCGGCACTAAAATATCACCCCTGAAATGTATCAAAGGAGTGATTACGTCATTATAATATATCAACCCAGAGTTTATTTTATCATTCGGAAAAATTATTATAATCGTAAACATTTCCGACTTTGAGATTATGACGGTCCATACAAGTTGTAAAAACCGGTTTTACAGTTCTGGTTGTATCTCTGAATATCCGACATCTGCATGTAACTTATGTTTGTATTCGGGGCTACAGCCGAAATAGTTTTTAAATTCAAATTTGATAAAAGATATGTTATTTAGTCATACCTTGAGGCGAAATCGTGATATTAATTATAGATCTTAAATTTATTATTATTATTATTATTATTAGCACCGCGTCTTACTACCCGTTCGGGTTATACGCACTTACGCTAATGTGTAATGGTATGTTGATTGTGAGATGAAATGGAGGACCTACAGTTTAACGTGGAATCCAAACCACGGTGGAGACCTGGCATTCCTCACATTCACAAGATGTCTTGTCAGAGGTGAAGGAAGGGTTTGGTGATCAGATAAATCTTTGCCGGGACCGAGGATTGAACCCCGGACGCCAGCATAAGAGTCTGATACCTTACCCCTAGACCACCAGGTCACCTCTTAAATTAAAAATAGTTCAATGATGATTGATTTTCAAAAATTAAAAAAAAATTAAAAATGGTCGAATGCTTTAGTTCAGATTTGAATACCTGGGGAGCGTTTTACAATATAAATAGCACTTTTGTTTATGAGTAAAATTATTAAAGGAGAGTTAGCTTACGATTAACTTTAACAATTTGAAGTTCAAAAATGACTATTACGATTGGTGGTATTCGGGGCTTACTTTGCATAATAAACACTTTATGGACTACTGGGTTTTTAGAGAGAGAAAAATACTCAAAGGTAGTTTACCGATGACTGAATTTTTTTAACATTTGAAATTGTTTTAAAACGGTTACCACTATTTTGTTAAAAATTGGAATCTAGTGAGTCTTATTTTACATTAAATTAGCACTGAATACTTATTTGTTGGAGAACAATTTATTTTAATTTACTGATAGGCGATGTTTGAGAATTGCGTTCATTGCTTTAATAGACTAAATGAGAAAGTATATGAGATTGTGTTACACCATTTAATTAATATAATTATATATTAAATGAATAAAATATGTTCATTGAAAAGTCAATTCTCTAAAGTTTCTTTGAAATGAAGTGATTCATTTAAACGTCATGATATTTAACTTCTTTGTGACACTATTCCAAACATTTGTGTGTAGTTATTAATCCATTTTCACACGACAAATTACCCCCAATAAATTTTCCAAACGGCATGATGGCGCTGAAATGGCCCTTTAAAAATGAACCGTGCGGCTTGATTTAAAAGGAGTCTGTCGACGAGATTGCGGCAGGTGCCTCCAGCATCCACAGCTGCTCCTTCAGACCTAGGAAACAAACACGTGGTCGTGTGTTTAAAGGTCCCAGCTCTGGTCCTAGCTGTCAATGTCTTCTTGCTTGGCTTGCTGGCTGCCCTCGGGTGCTCTCAAGACGTTGGGCAAGTTTTTTTTAATCCCCCATTCCTTTAAAAGGCTCGCTCAGCCACGCGCCTCCTGTACCGGCAGGTGCTCCTACTTTCTTCAAGGTTGTCGCTAGGACCTAGGGTCAGCGCGGAGAGACGGGGGAAATATGAGTCAATTAATTTAAATATCTTGGTTTACTAATAGGTATCCAGACCCGCATCGGTGGGCACGAGGACCCAGACTAACATCTTGTTTGCCAGTGGCGGAGAAGGTCAGGATTCGAAACCCTGCCGGGTGTACTGAGGATAGTTTTGTCCAAATGATTTCCCACTCTTCCTCCACGAAAATGTGGTTACATTTCATCTAAATCAAACATGTCCAACCTGTAGTCTGTGGGCAACTTGCTGCCCCCAAATACGTTTTGCCAGCTCAAATTGAAACATGTCAAATTGCAGGATTAAACAAGAAAATGAGGTTCTTTTAGCTGATATAAATGCTCACTAGCTTCAATGTAATTTGCAGAATCATAAGTATAATGTTACTTGTGTAATGTATGTATGAATGGATGGGTACATGCGTGTGTACTTTATTCAGGCATTAGTTATTATAAAACTCACGTATGGTCCCCAGCAGGCGTGGATTCAGTGGGGAGGGGAGGGGAGAGGTCAAAGGGTCTGCTGACCCCCTGTGAAAGTTAGAAAATTAATGCAAAAAACTTGATTCAAATTCAAATATTAGAAAGAAAATACAACACAGATAAACTATACACTTTTTAAATGTTTACGCACAGTTACCTCTTAAGCCAGGTCCACACGTGCATTATTCGTCCACATTTACTCACTGGTCAATATGACTCACGCAAGTGAGGAAAAACATATTCATTTTGATGTTCTAATATTTGTCACGCATAGCGAGTAACGAACATTGTTCCGCATAGAGACGGTAAACCACCACACATCAAAGAAGACTAATAATAGCTTGAGAGCAGTTCATCCACGATTACCGAATATAGAGTATGTGTGGACGGCAGTAGCGGCGGAACTATGGGGGTCATTAATGTCTAAAGGAGGACAACTCTAAATAGCTTCTAGAGGCATGTCGTTTTGAAGAATTTTCAGGCGAAGACCACCCCAAATAGTCTAGTTTCCGAAGTAGTTCAATTTTCAAAATTTTGTCGGTGGAAGATCACGTCTAGAGGTATCTAGTTATCGTAAAAAATTAAAGTGAGGATCACTCTAAATAGCTTTGAGGGGCATAAAAATTTCAAATATTTCTAGGTGAGGAACACTTTAAATGGTTTATAAGATAAGATAATTTAAAAAATTAGGTGAAGACCACTTATAGCTTCTAGAATGAACCATTTTCCAAAATATTGTTGAAAGAGATCCACTCCAAATGGTTTATAAAAACTATCTGATTTTAAAAAATTGAGGAGGATGATCATGGTTTAAAACATACATAAGATCAAATATGAATGATAATTTATTAAACGGCTTTAAACAGAAATTTAACATTATAAGTTGTAATGATATGGAATTATACATCTCAATAATTTATTATTTACATCTTTATTCAAAATTACGATATTTTAAATGAGATAGGGTAGTAAGATTTATTTGTGTTAAGTTGCAAGGTATGGCGACATCCTTCTACGTCTCTGTTTAAAAAGACAACGCAGTTTTTTGGACAGAAACGCACATGGATGATCACACCTAGGAAGCTTCGAGAAGGAAATGTCGCTTGATTTACCCCTTTCAGGGTACGCATCTCTTCACTTTCCTTCCTGACGAGGAGCCGTGTAGGTAGAGTCTATGACATCTTAATCTCTGTTCTAAATTTCATGTGTCGGGAATTATCATGCGTATAAAATAATAGTCGGGCTTTTATAAAAATCTACAACGTGTGAAATATCTAGCAAAAAAACTCTTTATCTACTTAAAATATATATAACTATAAAACACTAAAACTTTTAATTTTTATAATAAGACGACATTCTTTTCTAATGATTATAATACAGAACAGCAAACTTGGACCCAATTCAATCGTTATATCAAATGTCACCCTAATAGTGGCGTACAAACATTAATATATCAGGCTAGCTCTTTTAAACATTACAAAGTACTATGTTATTTATAATTATGACCCCCTTATGAAAATTATCTGGATCCTCCCCTGGTCCCCGGCCAATTCCGGTCCTTAGCCGAGGAAAGGTTGGACATGCGTGATCTAAATGCTATCTTCCACATCTATATGTCATTATTGTGATTAAATAAGTAGAGCTCAAAAGGGTGGTGAAACGCGAGGGAAGAAAGAAAAATACTTTTCCAGGATTTCACTCTAAATATTCACTTTTTTCCAGGTGAATAGCCAACCAACAACAGCTACATACTTTTATAGACTCTGTTTTATATATACAGCACCCAATATTTAAAGACAATTACAATAACTAGAAACTTTTATAGAACTTTGAAACTCAAATTAGTTTTATTTTTAGACTTTTGATTGAGTTTGTAATAATTTCAAAACTACTACACGAGATTAGTCCCATTTTCTAGTCTATAGGTAGAAAATTATTGACTCAACAACGAAGATAAGAAAAAGGGAAGGGGAGAAAGTTCAGAGGTAATAAATACCCATTCCTCCAAAAATATAATTATGTTGAAACTACAGCAGTGACCACGAGGTCTAAGGCGTCCGGATTGCAATACATTGAATTGCCAGTGATAGGAAAGTCGAAGTCATCCGTAAAGAGCCGATCCTTATTTATGTATTACTGAACCAATATTATTTAAATCTTAAGCGATGCATTCTCCTTAAAAAAACAACTTAACAGTGCGACTTTCACGTGCGACTTTTCTACCTAGATTCCTTCTAAGAAAAAAGAGGAAAACAAGGGGGGGGAGGGAACACCCCAAATGGGGATTTTTTTTTTCCAATACGAAACCAGAAGGTATATTCCATTCACGGTAGGAATTACTCTCTGAAAGGTCTTTTTTCCTACCAATATCCTACTATATAGTAGATTTATGGTAGGGAAAAAGGCCTTTCAGAAAACAATTCCTACCGTGAACAGACTTTAAGTGCACCTATCTTACGACTGGACCTCCCACGTGAGAGGTTATCTGGACAGCTTGAAGTTAGTCAAGTAGGAACCGAGTGACGAGAATGTTACACAACTAATGTCTGGCTATCATGTCAACAGTCGAAAGCCGCATGGAGTCCATATTGTATAGCTTAATTTTTATATCTAGTTGAAATACTTGTGATTATTGGCTTCGAATCTCGACAGAGTCCTAACTACATAGCTTAAGACTTTGATTTGTTTCTCGTTTCCTTCATGTGACAAATTTTCAGCATTGGTTGTTATTTGTTAAATTTTTATTTTATTTTATTTTATAAGCATTGAATAAAAATTCGTTTCCACATTCATCATATTTTAGGGTATGACCGTACTATGTAATCAGACTCGCCGTGCAAGGTACGCAACAAGCATAACATGGAAGCACGACATGGATGTCTAATATACGGGCGTTTACCCCAAATCGTACTACTTACCAACCGAATAAAAGGAGTCTGCAAAGCTGTGAACGTGTCAAAAACAGTTATTCGCGACTCAGCGAGAAAAGTGTTACAACTCAAAAACTGCAATTTTTCAGGAGAAGGAGATAACGAAAAAATAAAAAGTTGTATATAAATGGCTGTCATTTAACATATCTATGAAAATAATGTAGAACACACTTTAATAAAAGATAATATTGATGTTTCTATCATTTATTGTTACTATATTGACCTCACAAGGTTGATTATCGTAATATTTTTTTTAGTTGAATCACTTTTCTTGTTCAACATATGATGGGGGTGTAAGAAAAGCGAGAAAAGAAAAGTTTTTTTCCAGTTTTTATAGCAAGATAAATAAAATATTACTCCAGTACAAACATAGAGTTTAATTTTCTTCACATGGTGATACAAACAGTTGAATATCTGTCATGAGCAAAGCGGCATTATTTAACAAACTATTTAAATGAAGATAAAAAGTTGTCATTAAATTCCAGGATATCCTTGACAGTTATTCAAGAAATGTTGAGGTAGGCCTATTGTTTCTTATTTGTGACGTTCTTCCTTATAGTTATGCCATTTTTCATGCTCATTTTAGTTTAGTTTGGCATGTTTTTAACTTTAGTTATGTCGTTTTCCTTCCCCTAAAAACATAGACTTCAGTGTATTAACTTTGACGTGAGAAAGTTCATTGTGAAATGGGTGTTAAATCGGATCAAGAGAAAAGTGACACAACTTTCCTTTAGTGTTCAAATTTAGAATTACAGATGTGTCGTTTTTACTCGAAGTGGGTGCTCATCTGATGCATCTCCCTATCGCCAATTTTTGAGTTGTGTTACTTTCTCGCAAGTGTGAGGTGTATTGACCATGGCATGGACAATGTATAAGTCCAGTAAAACTAGAATAACATTTTAACACTCGTGTGGACGTAAAACTACGTTTCTCTTTTTTAAATTATGCATTCAAGCAACGACGGTAGTGTGTGACAAAACGCAATGAGATTTTTTTTTTATTATAGCATTCAATAACATAGTTTTTATTTTTAAGCACATCTTTCCATCCGTTAACGTTGTACGCTTGTATAATAATTAGGATAATGTATCAAGGATGAGTTAGGCTGAATTTAGAGGAGTTGTACCCACATTTGAGAGTGGAGAGCCAGTACACCCAATCCGGGTTTGAACCCTAATCTTTCCTCCATTGGCAGACCATCTATTGATAGAGTTACGTCTTAGACTATACACCCACCAAAGTGGGTACCATAATTTTTAATGTGTTTAATCTAAGGGGTATGGATTTGGAGAATAACTTAAAATGAAATTTATCGGAATTAGCGTGGATAGGTTACGGGTAAAACACAGTGATATGCATAGATAGGCAAGCAAACCATAGCGTCAACCGCAGCTGTGCTGGTTTACCAATGACGAAGAGGTTAGTCAGGTGTACTAAGGGTGTTATTTTCCTAAATGATTTCCCCCTTAAACTCCACGCAATTGCAGGTTCATTCCCTCTAAATTCTACCTTGGTTGGATAGCCCCCGTAGGTAACAAAAATCAGAGGAAAATTCACATATGGAAAACCTGCTCTAAAGCACCCGACCTAGTTTAGAACCTCGACTGAAAAAACTGTAAAAGAATTTGGCATCTTACCCTATGTGACCACCGGTACAACTCCCTGAGCTTTACCCTTTTCATTACGATGCTACATTTTCTTAAATTACTTGTGTTCTTTCTGTAAAACTAATACATTGTAAAACATATTTCATATTGAAGCCAAGATTTTCTGAAATGTGCATAGAATATTTTTAGCTGAAACAAGGGTGGTAATTGATCAAAGGTAGGTGTGTGTGCGAGGGGGGAATTACCACAATAATAACAAGTAGGGGTAGTCAATAGGGGCAGGATGGGGAGGGTGCGACATTCGCACCTGGTCCCCTGTATAGAGAGCTTCGATCACAAGGAAGAGGGATATGATGAAAATGAGGAGAAGGGGAAAGGGCGAGGTTAGGAAGTAGTAACAATAATAATAATAGTCATCGACAAGTCAACTATAAACAAGAGCTCTGAACTCCCCCTCCCCCTCCCTTTCCTTCCTGTGTGCCTATGAAAAAGGCGTTTAGGGGGTGAACATGTGGGTTCGAGTTTAGGCGGCGGCGAAATCACTAGACTATTTTATTTTTCTACCACGTTTAACTCTCCATTCAGGTTATATGCGCATATATGTATGTATGAATTATGCTAAAGTGATAAAGATGAAAAAAGTAGAATTTAAAATACTTTTGCGTGGTGGAAGAGTGGGGAATAATTTAGTAAAAACCACCCTCAATACACTCGGCCGAGATTCAAACCCCAACCTTCCGGTCTCCGGAAAAGCATACTAAATATGATTTTCAGTTGGATCACGTGCTCTACAGCACGGGTAGCTCAATTATTCATACTGATGTATGAGTATTAGTATTATTTAAAAAAGAAAACATTATTCAGGATTGGGTGAGCTGGCGGTCTAGAGGTAAGGTGTCAGACTTCTATGTTGGGGGTCCGGGGTTCAATCCTCGGTCCCAGCACAGATTTATCTGATTGCCAAACCCTTCCTTCACCTCTGACAAGACGTGAATTAATCACAACTTGTGAATGTGTGAAATGCCAGGCCTCCACCATGGTTCGGATTCCACGTTAAACTGTAGGTCCTCAATTCCATCTCACAATCACCCTACCATTACACATTAGCTTAAGCGCGTACAACCTGAACGGGTATTAAGACGCGGTGCTAATAATAATAATTATGCAGGAATCATTTTATATACTTCATTGATGATTTTTAAACATGAATTGATTAAAAGTAAATATCATTAAGCTTTACAGCAAAAAAGAGTGGGACCTATACGTAATGAATTAAAAAAATTCTGTAACTACGCACAAAGCTAAGAATAAGAAAGGTCAAGATTTGAATCCCGACCGAGAGAACGTGTATTGCTTTCAACGCATAACTATCCCATCCCCCTTCCACGATAATGCGGACGAATTTCACCTAAGCTAACCTCTTAGTTATACTTTTTTTAAAAGCTCGTTTTCTTTTGTAATTATTACTTGTGAGACAATGTAAACAATTTTATGTTTTTAAACCTTTATCACGCCATTGTATTCAACGTTTAAATGTAAATAATAATTAACTGAGCTTGTTTATTTATATGGCTATTATTGTAATCTCTTGATCTGGCCCGCAGCTATGAAAAAAATAAGAAGAATACAAATAATTTAAAAGGCTACTTTACATAATGTGACGACGGAAATGTTTTTAAATATGTTTCTCAAGCTTGGTCAGTATAAGGTAGATCGATGTTTATTGGCGTTAAACTTTAGTTTTTTGTTTAGAACTATTAGTCCGTGAATAACATCAATATACGTAAGTTATAAGACGTCATTATCACAATACGCTGGATTGCCTATGACGGGGAGATCAAGTAACCTATTCTACTAAGGTGTGGTATACTGAGAGTAGTCTTTCACTCACTTTCTCGACATGCAAATTAAGGTACATTTCCTCTAAATTCTATCTTTTCTATCTCTGCGCCATTAGTGCAATTAAATGCGAAAAGCTTTAACGAATATTGAGACGTGGTGAGAAAAAATATATTTAAACGTTCGCATATAAAAAAATTCAAGGAAAATCCTGTTAGACAATGGAGGTGCATTTAATTCTTCAAGAGGACAGTGAATTTAATTAATAACCACCTTCTTCGGTGGCCGCATGGTCTAAGGCTTTGCTTTGGTGTTAGACTAGACTGCCGATGACAGGAAGCTCGGGGTTCAAGTCGGGTGTACTGAGGGTGGAGCTCGCATCAGGATCCAATGTTTGTGGTTCAAACCCAGCCAAGGTCAACGGATTTTTCCTAAGCGATAAAAATTCGTAGTACAGCTTCCTCCGGAGGAAAAGTAAAGCCGTCAGTTCCATGTCGATTGTAGCATGTAAAAGAACCCTTGAAGATGTGTGAAAATATCTTTCCCGGCAAAATTAGTAAGCACGTTAGCTCTCGTTCATTGAAATAATTGTGTGCTGATATTATCAGTCAGTTCAGAAAGTACACGTTAACATATCTCAACTAAATATACTGAGGGTGTTTTTTCCAAAATGGTTTTTCCCTCTCCCTTCAACTTCCTTTAAATTTAACCTTCCTCATCCATAGGTCATTAGCATAATTAGTAAATATGAACAGGCAGTAAGACGGAGACAAGAGTGCTAAATAAGTGATTAATAATCCTTGTTCTAAATTAACCATTACGATGAGGTAATGTTTCAAATTCCCCAAATCTCATAAAACAAATTTTGTTCCCCTCAAATAAAACACAACTTCACAGATTTTTTAAAAAAAAAAAAAAAATTGTCGCGTGACCTTGATCAAGGCTGCAAATGAAAGGGAAACTTCTTCCCGTGCGAACTTTCTGCAAGTAACAGTACCTTTAAAAAAAGATAAGATTGAAATAGATTTGGGGCAGTGGTGAAAAGACGAAATAAATAAAAAAAGAGGGAGAGAAATGAATCATGACGTAACAAGTTTGCAAAAAGGAAGTAAGAGAAATAAAACAGGACAGCTGCAAGTAAGTAACTCGACTGACAGCTGGATCCGGAATTGAGGGGAAGTGTATCGGCGCGTGCGCAGTACAGACAGTGTGTGACATAAGGGTGGGGTTATATATAATACGAGTACAATTTCAACCCCCGACACCCTCGATACTTACAATTGCTATACTCCCTCACACTCACCCCCTACCAACCATTCAATCAACCAGTCACACTTTGACGTGAAATTAAGTAATTTTATGGTGTTTTTTTTTATAGTAATGACTAGGTTGAATGTACATACAAAAGAAATACTACGCAACAAAAATAAATTGTAAAGAAAATTTCTTTAGTGTTTTTATTATTATTATTAGCACCGCGTCTTACTACCCGTTCGGGTTATACGCACTTACGCTAATGTGTAATGGCAGGGTGATTGTGAGATGAAATGGAGGACCTACAGTTTAACGTGGAATCCGAACCACGGTGGAGACCTGGCATTCCTCACATTCACAAGATGTCTTGTCAGAGGTGAAGGAAGGGTTTAGTAATCAGATAAATCTTTGCCGGGACCGGGGATCGAACCCCGGCCGCCAGTATAGAAGTCTGACACCTTACCCCTAGACCACCAGGTCACCCTTCTTTAGTGTTCTCAGACACCTTCGAAACAGTTTTTACACAGTACTAAACAACTTAGTTTAGGTACAGTTAATTTTTTGAGGGGTACCTAAAATATTTCTACTTGTCTAGAGTTTTCACATTTTAACACTAATGGGTTAGGGAGGAATTTAGAGGAAATGTAACCCAATTTTCACGGAGAAGTATAAAACCTTTAAAAAAAAAGAACTCAGTACATGATTCGAACCCCAACCTCCCTGTTACTATGAAACCAAACGATACGAGATTGACGCCTTTGTCAACGTGTACACCGATGTGGGTCTATGAAAAGTGTTCACCCCAACTGCGATCAGTAAAACATTTTTATTTAGCAACGCGTATTACTACCCGTTCGGGTTATACGCTTTAAGTACTAACTACGCTAATGGATTAGGAATCGGGAAGGTTGAATTAGAGGAAGTGAACCCGCATTAGCGTGGAGGCAGAGTGGAAAACCATTTAGGAAAAACCACCCCTAGTTCACCCGACCGAGATTCGAACCTCGATCTCCCCATCCTCAGCAGTCGAGCTCAACACGACTAGCGCGTTAGCCAACTACGCCACCGAGGCAGGTATCATCAGTAAAACAAAACATAATATTACAGTAGTAATTATTACGATAGCCGGCCCCGTGGTGTAATGGACAGTGCACCTTGGCTACGAGCCTAGGGGTCCCGGATTCGATTCACGGCTGGTACCTTGGATATTTTTTCCTTAAGGGGAATAAGCCCAACGGTCATCAAAGTTTGGTAAATTAGTCTTAAGTAAGGTTTAAGACTCCCATTGGTTCACACCTTCATAATAACATTAATCACATAATCTCATTGCTGGCACGAAGTAAAGACAACCTCCTATGGGGTACCCTGGGAAACATTCTGAGCCATCAGAGCGGTTAATAGTCTACAGTCTACACGTAAGGCGACCGAACCTGGATCATTTGACCCCCGTGAATACAAAAAACAACATGAAAGTTAAAAATTTTGGAAATAAAATACAACACAGATATATTCTATACAATTTTTAATCTTTTTACTCGCAGATACCTCTTATTAAGCTGGGTTCACATGTGCGTTATTCATCCACGTTTATTCCATCTTCGATATGACTTACGCAAGCGTGGAAAAAATATTCGTTTTCATGTACAAATATTTGTTTGGCATAGCGAGTAACGGACATTGTTACGCATATAGACGGTAGACTACCACACATCAAAGAAGATTAATAATCTCACCTGAGAGCTGTTCATCCACGAATACCGAAAATAGAATATGTATGGACAGTAGAAGCGGTGGAACTGAGGGGACTCTTCCCCCCTGGAAATAATTCGCCCCTCCTTGGAATAAATACCCTCCCTAAATATATTTCAAATTCTCTGATATTATCGAATATGAAGCTGAAAGATGGCCTTAAATTAAACTCCAAATGACGTCTAGATGCATTCTATTGTCAAAAATTTACCTGGGAAAACTGCTTAAAATAACTACTAGACTAGAGGCATCAAACTGGAACCAAAAATTGGGGGAGAAAAGCTCAAAATAGCTTCCAAGGTCTTCCAAATTTCAAAAATGTCTAGGGGAGGACAATTCCAAATTCTGAATTTTCTGAAAGAACTCAATTTTAAAAATGTTGTCGGTGGAAGACCACTTCAAAGATTATCTTCTATAGGTATATAATCATCATAAAAAATTAAGGTGAGGATCCCTCTAAATAGCTTCAAGGGCAGCCAAATTTCAAAAAATGTCTAGGTGAGGAACACTTTAAATGGCTTATAAAAGAATCTAAATTTTTAAAAATCAAGGCGAAGACTACTCATAGCTTCTGGAGTGAGCCCTTTTACAAAAAAATTGTTGAAGGAGGGCCACTCCAAATATTTATAAAAACTCTCTAATTTAAAAAAATTGGAGATGAACATGGTTTAAAACATAGGCCTACATAGGATCAAATATAAATGAGAAACTATTAAATGGCTTTAAACAGAAATTTAATATTGTAAGGTAATTATGTTTTTTTTATAATTATGATCCCCCTATGAGAATGATCTGGATCCGCCCCTACCTTCACTTAATAGTGTATTTTAACTAACAAGTTTAGACATAAGAGTTATTCGATGTCTTGGTCCATTTTACAGTAAATATATCCACAGTGGTTTAGTGAAGAGAGAACGCCTGGGAAAACCACAGTGAACATTTATAAGTGGAATGTATTTAAAAACTATATTTAATAAACAAGGGCTTGTATTATAAAACTGGCGAATAAGTGCAATGCAAGTATAACGCCTTAAATGACTCACACCATTAGAGTGAGTATATTATTATTATATTATTACTACTAAGTGGTCCAGTTGTACCACAAAACGAAACGGAAAATTTATTATTCTTCAACAAATACGTCTTAGAATATTGTTACACCAATAAAGCTATTTAAACGAATAGTTCAAAGAATTCAAACTATAGAGGCCCTGGCCCATTTGGAAAATAAGGACACTCGTATAATGTAAGGAGAGAGATAACATGATATAAATCAAAGAGGGATGTTTCAATACGAGACTACCTGTTTGTGCACCAGGTTTGGTCGAAACTAGTTAATTAGTTTATCAGGGCAATCTCCACACCATAGGTGTAAGCAGATATTATGTGTGTGTGTGGGGTGGGGTGGGGGAGTTAGACATAATAGTGGAACCTTTTTTACCCAAGAACGAACTTGATAGCCATAAATCAATAAAATAATGGCAAACACTCAAAAACTGACTGAGTCAGGCCATTTAAAACTCTTGAGCTAATAGTGTACACAATATTAATATATAATAAGTATTTGGATATGATACGATTAAAAATCACAAACATTTTAACTTTGCATGGTAAATTTATTGTTGCTACGGTCCGGTTATGCAGATTTATACCGTATTTTGAGGAAATTTTATACCCATTATTAAGGTATCCTTTAGGGCCCCTTTATAGGTTTAGGGGACGGGAGCTACACCCACCTCCCCACCTTTGTATGCACGTTTATGCACCAAACACCCAACATACATAAATACCCCTCCGAAATACATTAGTTATTCAACTAGGTAAAAAGCGACACTTGTGAAAACAGATTATAAGGAAATGAGTCTTTCTGGCACCGCTCCAAATATTGCATATCGTCGAGAGATGGCAGGAGGAGAGAAAGTTGACGAACCCAATATTGGTAAAGCTGTCGGGAAGGCTCCCTAGCGGCTACCCTTTTGTATCGCCTGCAGACATCACCATGTAAACAATAAGGGCAGAGAGGAGGGGGGAGAGGACTAGTTCAGCTGATGGTTAGCTCACGCAGTCCTCCGACACGGTACCAATCCTCTTTCTCAAGGACTAGGGTACTGTGTTATGGATCTACGAGAATCCCACAGATATATCAAAGCCCTGCTCGAATAAGCGAGATATTGATCTCCAGTGGTCCTAACCCAGTCCCCTGAAAATTAATGTGATCGCACATATCTCTAGAAGCTCTTGTGTGGTTGACATTGTTTTATTTCATTTGTGTCTACTAATACAGTTTTTTTTTCCGATATCTTATTATACACTAAATGGGACAACCCGTCACTTTGGGGTTATTTATTAACCACGTGACGCTGTTAGAGGGTGGATACATCACGATGTTACGTAGCACAGATCTTATACTTACATTATAATGTTGAATAAATAATATTATTGTTTATGTTTTTGCCGTTAGTAAACATACTAATAGATAACTTGCGAATCAGCGTGGTAATAAATCTTTCACTTTTGATGTGAAAAGTGACGTACACAGTTGTAGGAGGGAGGGGTTCCGGTTAAATGTATACTTGGTGTAAAAAAAAAGGTAAGAACAGCACCACATCTTAGTAACCGTACAGGTTATACGCTTATTCACTAATTACGCTGGTAGTTTTAGGGCTAGGAAGTTTATATTTATAGGAAGTGTACCCTCATTTGCGTGGAGGGAGAGTAGAAACCATTTTGGAAGAATCACCCTTAGTACACCCAACTGATATTCAAACCTCGATCTCCCCGCTATTGCCAGTCTAATCTACTGCAAGAGTGATGGCTTAGAACATGCGGTCAATGGAACGTGTAAAAAAAAGGTAAGAAAAAAGTGTTTAAAGATAACCACTTTGATGTCATGATGTGACCTTTTAGTGTCGGTACATGATTTAATTTGTTTCCGTGTTTCCCTTTTCGAGTCATCAGAACATGCATTCGGACATTGGTATCGGCTTTCAACAGACACACGTCAGTCACCCTTTTCGAGATATTTTTGAACAACTTCTAAGGGTTCTCTCGGCATGTTAGCTCAGTTGAAAGCATGTCTACCTGATGAGTTAAGGTTCCCGAATTATATCCTTGGTTGTAACATAGGGCGCAAAGGTTCTAGGGGAGTATTCCGAAAATAT
Organism: Timema shepardi; assembly: GCA_902151425.1. Taxonomy (NCBI): domain Eukaryota; kingdom Metazoa; phylum Arthropoda; class Insecta; order Phasmatodea; family Timematidae; genus Timema; species Timema shepardi. The sequence continues at coordinate 203,431 of CABFVX010000531.1, read as the reverse complement.
GTATCTTTTTAGTGTTGGAAAATAAAAAATAAAATAATAATTTTTAAATAAAGAAATATCATCATCTAACTATATTTTATCAAATCTTAAGAATACATTTTAGCAAACATCTAGACCAAAACGACGGTCAAAAGTAAATCGATGACTAAAAATGAGAACAATAGGTGCCAAGCATATGCTTCATTTGTTTCAGCCGAGCTGGAAAGGGACTTATGCCAATAACCGAGGCCGTATTCCTTGGCTGTGGTGTTTCGGTTAGTTGGTAATTCAGATAAACTGGATTTGGATGGTCGGAGTTCTGCTCTGGTTGAAAAACAATTCTTGAATACGAGAACTGAGACTGCGAACTAATCATACAGGTTAAAAACCAACCCATAGCTTTATGTGATTAATAGAAAAGTAGTACTGGTTTTTATTGTTGTTAAATAAAAAAGCATTTACTTGAAATTGATACTATATTTACTGAGACAAACCCCGTCAAATAAATTTACTGATTTTGAAAGACGTTCAGAACGTTTTAATGAACGAATAAGTACATCATTATGGTATACTCATATTTATCCGAGTACCTCGAGTTTTTGGAACCAACCTAAGAACCTTTATAATTTGAGAAGCATTCATCTACATAACAATAAGAATCCTATTTCCGGACACAATACCTTGAATAGCTCCATAGTATGAACGTCACTTCAATTTAGCACATTCACTTAGGGGCATTCTTTTAACCCCCTTTTTTATGGTTACCTTGAGCGGAGGTTTGGAGGGGGTTAAGGGGTGGAAGAGAGGGCAATGAAACCTCTCAGTCGGCAACATTGCAGTCAGATACCCAACTGTGCTGACATCTGTGGACAAAAGCACGCGCCTCTGCGCGAACCCACGGCATCATAATACCCCAAGTTTGCAATCACGCAAGTAATGAGAGTAAGAATTAGACGTATGGTTGAGAAAAACATCATTTTCCAGGTTCGGCTAAGGCAGAGCCTTAAGTCAACAGTCTTGAAGAAAATATTCACCAGATGAAAGTCATTCTCACATATACTTTTATTGCAATTTGATTTTAAAACTTATTTTAAAAAAAATGACACTACATATGAATATAAAATAATACTGTTTCAAAAGCGTTACGTTGAAATATACTTCTACAGTTTTTAAAATAATTAGATTTTCCACGAATCAAATATTATAATTAAAAGCTCGATTCTAAGTATTTTCTTTAAGTTTAATGTTCGTGTTAAATTTGTATAGCAATGTATTTATAAATAACCTTATTTCAAATCTTTTACGTAATCAATTTTTCATTATTTTATTATAAATAGAAAAATATTTCAAAACAATGTATTTGAAAACGACACACTGTGGTTGAAACGGCCAAACAAACGCGTTAAGAGCAGACGTTCACTGAATATAGTGTAATGTGTATGGTAAAAACCACCTATAAGCTCCAAATATTAGAATTCAATTAATTGAACACAAAACAATGTTCTACATTTGCATTGTGAAAAGGAGCTAAGACGTAGCTCTTAAATCAAGGGTTACCAAACATGTTATACCAAAGGAATCATTGCACACACAAAAAAAATGTTGGAGTCCTCATAATTTTTGTTGCACTAATATTATGAACATTCAATAACGACAGTTAAATTTTACAAGTATAAAAGTATTAAAAAAAAACGAGAAACATAACGTTTTTTATCCCACATCTTACTATCTGTTTAGCTTATACGAACATATAATGACTCTAATGGGGGAAGGATGAGGAAGGAAGCATTTTAGAGGTCTTCTTCTACCCACCCTTTCTTGGAAGGATAGTGGAGAACAATTTAGTAAAACCAGCCTCAATAGACCCAACCAGGATTCGAGTCCTGATCTCCCCGTCATCAGCAGGCCAGTGTTACACAAGAGTGACGTCTTAGTTAGGCCATTCAGCAAAAGCTTTCTTCCTTAACTAACCCTCGTATTAAAACATGCTTTTTTCTTCTTTTTTTTTATGGCCAAAACATTTTCATTGGCGAATAAATATTGTTTTCATGGTGACATTTTTGAAGGAGAAATGACCGAAAGCGACAGTTTCCCATTAACTTACTGGGGCACTTATAATGAGATTTTAAAACTTTCATTTTTATAGGAAGGGCTTTTTATAAAATACAAACCTTTTTCGGCCAATATTGATAACAGGAGAAAGAATGGGAAATATAAATGTGGAGATAATACACATGGATCAAAACAGAAAGAGGATGGGAATAGCGCATATATTTGTTTGTGCAACGTATCTTACTGATCTCCCGGAATATTAATATATTGCAACGTGGGTCGCGGGCCGTTCACACTACACCGTGTGAACCACGAGTTCTTTTCAGGATGATGGGTTACGTTGCTGATTAAACAAGATTGAAAAGTGCACACGGAATATTGGATGTTATTATTATTTGGAATAAAAAAAATACATTGAATTAAATAGTTAGTCATAGCTACGACTATAAATTAATAGGTAAATGAGAATATATAGAATATAAATAAATAAAATAAACAGCTAATTGATAAGACTACAAAATGACTCATTAAAAATTTAAACAACAGTCTATTATAATGTTCAGTTACTGTGCAATTCACAGTCAAAGTCAATCACTTTACACCGCTACCCGCGCATGACACATTGCATTGACCCGCGTTACACGAATACTTTACTCACTTATCCACTCACTGGACCCGCCAGCTCACTCCCGGGCACGCTGGTCCACTCACTGAACTAGCCTCAACTCAGACTGGCGATGGCGGTCCTTCCCTGACCGCCGTATATATAGGAGTCACAGGAGTCCTCTATTTAAAGACTACTCCACTGGATTAGAAGTAAAGTAACCCAAACTATTCCAAACTTGTCCCTTTCCTTTCAATTAAGCTCCCCCAGCCTCTTAGAAGCCCCTTTAGAGTATGGTTGGCCTAACTATCTGCTAAACAAAACAATGACGTAGAGAGAGGACAGAGTAGTCAAACACATGACAAACGCACCAGCCGGGCCCAGCAGTCGGACACTACTAATCACGTTACAAAATTTAATATACTATAGCGGGAATGAGGAAGGAACAATTTAGCGGAAACGTAGCCGCATTTACATGGAATAAAATGGAAAAATCATAAACAAATACTGTGGACAGCAACAAAATGTTTAGTCTTTTACAAGTACAACGTAGCGGCCCCGTAGTTGGTGAATGAATCTTTATTTGGCTCTGGAGACAAAGTTTCGATTCCAACCATCAGCACTTCGGGTAGTAATTTACCTATTTAATTTTACAGCCTCCCTTTAGAGGAATGCTGGTTCAGTTCCTTGAAATTCCCTCTCATCTTGTTCCCATGTACAGATATTAAGTTGAAGATGATTAGTAGTGACACTTTAGCGCAATCCATTACTCTGTGTATATAAAGAATGGGTTTGTTTCTCTGTCTCTCTCTCTCTCTCTCTATATATATATATATATATATATAATTATATAACAAATCTAACAACTAGACCATAGAGCAGTAATTTATCAAATCATTGAATATGTATTCACGTTACAGCAAAAGGTGAAAGCATTTAGCTACGATTTATATTTTCTATAGCAACTTAAGAATTAATGTATACGAAATCAGCATTGAACCCACCTCGATGGGCCGCGTGGTCTAATGCTCTTTTAGTATACTAGACTGCCGATGACGGGGAGGGAGATTAAGGTTCGAATCTCGGTCGGGTGTACTGAGGGTAGTTTTCCAAAATAGTTTTCCACTCTCCCCCCACGCAAACTTGGATACACTACCTCTGAATATAGCCTTCATAATTCCTTAAGCCGTTAACGTAATTAGTACATAAGCGTATGATCCCAACGGCTAGTAGCACACGGTGCTATAAAAATCGGCATTAAAAACGAAACCATGTCCTTGTTTTGTCTTGTTACCTTGTTTTCTACTATTATGATTTGAAATTCGTAAGTAAACTGAAGATTTGGATTTGAGAAAGTAGTTTCATCTCATATTATATAATCTCTCTCTCTCTCTCTCTCTCT
>CABFVX010000531.1:128083-187193 GCA_902151425.1 Timema shepardi | reverse complement strand
ACCCGGAAACAAAAGGCCCATAAAAAAAAAAAAAAAATCTTTTTTAGGTAAGTCGTGGAAAAGAAAACGCAAAAAAAGGGGGGGGGGGGGAGAGGAGGGTAGTTTAACGCACTTTCGATTCAAGTATAGTCAGAATGAGATAGGAAAAACTTTTTTTTTATAGTTACAAAATTCACAAACAATAAAGTTTCTTCCTACCAGAATACTAGTATGGCAGCCATATAGGTTGGGTTCTTGGAAGAAGCAATGTTGTTGATCTATAGTTCGAAGAAATGGTAGACATTTGGAAATGTCTTTAGATCTACTAGCCGGAAGAAATGAAACCCCAGCTCTTCGGCCAACTCTGCTAGTAATGGAATATGCTTCTATGATAGCCGGAAAGCCAAGGATACATCATACTCGTCAAAAAAAATTACTGGATCTTCTTCTATGTATAATCACGCCAAGGAGTTATTTCTTTAATGCTTTTTTTAAATACTAGTGTTGTCAGATAATATTGACAGTTAGAAGCTAAACTTTTGTCAATATTGGCTATTCTAGATTTATTTTATTTTTACCATGTTTTACTACCTTTCGGATTATGCCTATATTCCATTCACCGTAATTTAGTAGGTACAATTACTCTTTTTTTAAACTTTTCTTATTTAGTCCCCATCAGTACAAATATATAGTTAGCCCAAAAGAAGTGAGCAAATTTTTTTCTAAAAATCTCTTAGGACTTAAGACGCATGCGCACAGTTCATGTATAGCCCATTCACGTAAAGTTAAATCTTCTATTTTTACAAGTTCGAAAGGAACTCAACTAGTGATGAATTTAATGCGACTCCCGGTATATTCATTCATCAGTCATCGTTGAAAAAAGACACATCATTTTAGATAATCAAGGAAAAATCCAATGGCAGTAATTCCAAAAATTAATATTGTTTCCTCCTAAAAGTCTTAATCAAAATATATTTCAAATACCCACTTCAATGGTTGCATGGTGTCACTTTCGCAGTAGATTAGATTATCGGTTTTAACCCCAATCGAGTCAACTGATGATTATTTTTCTTTAAAGGGAAAAATCACACCTGGACACGGGAATCGAACTCGGGACCTTTGACTTAGTAAGCCAATATTCTAACCTCTGAGCTAGCCAGGAGTCGTTACATATGCAGGGTCATTATTCACTCATATTTTAAGGCACAGTCTGTGATGGACGTGCGGAAATCGTCAGCTACATATGAGTGATCATGGGCACCCATAAATGGGCGATAAGGGGGTCTCCAGCCTCCCCACATCACTATGCAATATTTACTTTTTTTGTTGCTAATTTTTATGGAAAAATAAAATTGTGTATTTGAGATTTGGCTGCAATTTTCTACTAACAACTTTGAATCATTAATATCCGAGTTGACAAAGATAAAAATGGTAAAATGTAGATTTCCACCCATTCCTTCAACAACTTTCTTTCATTTTGTTCTGTTCAATAAACTTGTGAAAAGTATAATATTTCTTTTCCATGGGTTCAGCAACAAATATATATTTTTTGTTCATTTTTCAGAAACTGTTTTGCGAAAATTGTCTCTTTAAACTCATATAATTAGCTTAGAAATATGTTCAGATGCTCTAAAATTCCCTCCCACAGGGTTAAAAACATAACATTTTCTAAGGTGAGGTGTGGTATACCCCCGGCAGATGGGACTCCAATCCACCCCCATTTGGAAAACCCACATGGGCGCTCTTGTGAGTGATCAATCGGCTATAACTGTATAATTGGTGACCTGGTGGTCTAGGGGTAAGGTGTCAGACTTCTATGCTGGCGGCCGGGGTTCAATCCCAGGTCCCGGCAAAGATTTATCTGATTACCAAACCCTTCCTTCACCTCTGGCAAGACATCTGGTGAATGTGGGGAATGCCAGGCCTCCACCGTGGTTCGGATTCCACGTTAAACTGTAGGTCCTTCATTTCATCTCACGATCACCCTACCATTACACATTAGCGTAAGTGCGTATAACCCGAACGGGTAGTAAGACGCGGTGCTAATAATAATAATAATAATAATAATAATATAACTGTAATTAATATAAACTAGCTTGGTTAGTTAATAAATAGTTTCCCCACTTTATTTACACGCAAATGAGGATACATTTTTTCTTGATACTATTTTACATAGACCTACCGCATTATTGTTTCCACCCACTTGAATGACCAGACAGTCTACGGTGTCATTCTCGTGTTAATAGTAAGAAGTGGTAATGAAAAATTATATACATCGTAATTAAAATATATGCACATAACCTGAAAGGGTATTAAGAAACGTCTAAAAAATATAATAAAACACCGGTTCCTCACCGGAACACGGTACACAGTATTCCAACTGAATGTATTTCATTGCCACTTCCTACACCTAGGGCAAAGAAATGGCGTTTTTACTGTCCTTGAATTATGTCTTTTAGCAAGTTATTAGTTTCTGGGTTCAGTTCCTTTGTCCTGGTAGCTTCCCGTGTCGTGTAACACGTGTTTGCCATTATAAGACCGGGTGACCGTCTCATAAGGTCAGTGTCTCGCCCGCATAGTGTCAGACTCGCACCTTGAATTACACGACTAGTGACCTCGTCTTGCCGTCTTGCAAGTGAGAAAGGCTTTTTTTTTACCCTTTTCTCCTCGTCTTGCTATCCGTACGGGCTGTCCGAATTTTACACTAATGGAACAAGGACAAGAAAGGTAGAAAAGGAAATCTACCGGCATTTGCGTAAAGGGAGAGTGGGAAAATGCCTATGGGTAGAAAATGATCGGTACACCCGGCCAAAATCAGAGTCTCGACCACCATAACACCAGGCAGTAAAAAATTAACGCATTTGCCCAAGTGCCCACCGATGCCGGTTGTACACGTCTTATAAAAATAAGTTCATAGTTCAACGCCAGTGGGGCATATTTTATGGCTTATGGCAATTCAATCAATTTAACCTAAGGCTACGCACATACTTGTGACCTGGCAAGCACGCAGAGCCTTGTTTTATATGCAGGTGGTCATACTAGGCAAAAGCTACCTGAAGACCTGGTCGCAAGCACGCAGAGCCTTGTTTTATATGCAGGTGGTCATACTAGGCAACAGCTACCTGAAGACCTGGTCGCAAGCACGCAGAGCCTTGTTTTATATGCAGGTGGTCATACTAGGCAACAGCTACCTGAAGACCTGGTCGCAAGCACGCAGAGCCTTGTTTTATATGCAGGTGGTCATACTAGGCAACAGCTACCTGAAGACCTGGTCGCAAGCACGCAGAGCCTTGTTTTATATGCAGGTGGTCATACTAGGCAACAGCTACCTGAAGACCTGGTCGCAAGCACGCAGAGCCTTGTTTTATATGCAGGTGGTCATACTAGGCAACAGCTACCTGAAGACCTGGTCGCAAGCACGCAGAGCCTTGTTTTATATGCAGGTGGTCATACTAGGCAACAGCTACCTGAAGACCTGGTCGCAAGCACGCAGAGCCTTGTTTTATATGCAGGTGGTCATACTAGGCAACAGCTACCTGAAGACCTGGTCGCAAGCACGCAGAGCCTTGTTTTATATGCAGGTGGTCATACTAGGCAACAGCTACCTGAAGACCTGGTCGCAAGCACGCAGAGCCTTGTTTTATATGCAGGTGGTCATACTAGGCAACAGCTACCTGAAGACCTGGTCGCAAGCACGCAGAGCCTTGTTTTATATGCAGGTGGTCATACTAGGCAACAGCTACCTGAAGACCTGGTCGCAAGCACGCAGAGCCTTGTTTTATATGCAGGTGGTCATACTAGGCAACAGCTACCTGAAGACCTGGTCGCAAGCACGCAGAGCCTTGTTTTATATGCAGGTGGTCATACTAGGCAACAGCTACCTGAAGACCTGGTCGCAAGCACGCAGAGCCTTGTTTTATATGCAGGTGGTCATACTAGGCGACAGCTACCTGAAGACCTGGTCGCAAGCACGCAGAGCCTTGTTTTATATGCAGGTGGTCATACTAGGCAACAGCTACCTGAAGACCTGGTCGCAAGCACGCAGAGCTTTGTTTTATATGCAGGTGGTCATACTAGGCAACAGCTACCTGACGACAGCGACCGGGTCGCAAACGGGAGCAACTTTGGGTCTCCCATATAAAGAACATTACTTGTGACGTTCTGTTGACCAGGTCCCAAGTATCGCCATAACCTAAGACTGCAGTCGCCTAGTATGGTCACCTGCATATAAAACATAGCATTGCATGCATGTCGCAAGTACGGCCGGGAAACAAGTAGGGATAGGGTTAAGAGTGCGATAGGAAATTGGGCTTTTTATCTACAAGTCTGAAGAAGGATCTACAAATATATTTTTTTGTTTGCGCATTGTGATATATTTTTATTGTTCCTGAGAAATTCTGACCATCCTTTTCCCAAAGTAATTCTTACGGTGTTTTCTTAAAATCCCCGTTCCTCATTATTTTTTTATCAGGACAGACAGAATAGTAGGTTTCTGGTAAGAAATAACTTTTAGAAAATACAAGCTTTTTTTGCGGTCAACAATGGTAACATTTTACTGTATTTAAAGTGTTATTTTTAAGGTATGTCTATCAAATGTTACAGGTGCTGATCACATGGAATGAGGTATGACTACGTGAAAGTAGATCTAGTAACACTTCTAGATGTCAGATAAGGCGCTTCCTGTGAAAATTGGACTGCAATATTGTCGATGGTTCGGAACGCATGCGTTGGAAACCAACACGTAGATGTATCGCCACCACATCAATTAAATAAACTTTTGTTTTTCTGCAAAGTATTAGTATTCCGAACCCATCCCACGGTCTATTAAACGTTATCTTAGGTACACTATTACGCTCGAACGAGAAAACGCAAATAATGTGATTTTTGTATTCTTCACTTGATAAGAGTAAAATTGAGATCAGTTTAGTATAAAAACAACTTAATTTTCAAGTTTGTTGTATTTTTTTTTAATATATGGGAACACTGATTCCACTACAACGCGACGCCTGGTACTAGCTGTACTACCTAAGATGTTATTCGTAGTGTGAGACAGGCTCTTAAGTAATAGTTTAAGAACTATTTATAATGTATAAGTATGAAGAGGTATATTTGATTGAAACAATGTGCATTATATGAATCTCACCAGTGTAGCAGACGCTGACGAGGGTGTGCGCGTGCCTGCGGACCACAGGGTTGTTCTCGCCCCAAGCCACCCTCTGAAGTACGTGGTCTACGTAGTCAAACCCCGTCACTGCCGCTATGTTCCACTTGAGCCGGGAGAGGAATAGCAGTTCCCAACTCTGTCACACACAAACAACACAGTCACAAGGTTGGCTCGATAGTCGATATTTTCATATGTAGGAACGTTCTGGGAAAATAAAGGCCATTTATAAACACGGCAGACCTAGAGCAACATGCAATGGATCAATCAGGGAGAGAAGGAGGGGCAATACCCACCCACCCCATCCTCTATAGTAGCAAATGATTTTAATAAAAGTTAAAAACATATTATATTAGTATAGATACCAACCAAAATATCACGAGAGGTGTTTTTACAAACTTTTACTAGCACATTAAAACGAATATAAAAATAGTATTATCAAAGTTTTGTGTAGTATTTTAATATGTATTTTACACACGAAAAATAAAATAGAATTTGATTTTTTTTTCTGGCTAAATTCACTATTTGTCATTGTATGTACGAATAATGGTCAATCAAGTCAATTTTAATTAAAATTAACGATATAAAAACTATACATATTTTTATTAATTAGGAGACGCCATGGTTATTTGCCTTTTTAGCGTGAGATTTAAAAAAAAGTGCCAACTGCACTAATGCAATTCCTATAAAAAATCAAAAGTTCCCATTCTGAAAAATGTATTTCCTTCAACCAAAGACTATTAGTAAAGAAGTAAAATATATGTGTTATCTGGCTATTATGACCGTATTCTTATGACCAATGGAAAATATTTTAAATATAAGAATGAGAAATTTAACCGTTTTTTCCCCATAACACTATACTACTTGAGTTAAGGGTTGGGTTCTTTTTATTATTTTTAGCCGAAAAAAGTATTTTAAATTACAGATTTTTTTAAAATAACTAAATACATATTTTTATCTAGCAAAATACAAACATTTCATTTACTACAAATCAGGGTATCTAAATATTAGGTAATTTTTAATACATACACTGAAGATGTGTTTAGTGCGTAGACATTTTCAGAGCATGCTTATGACTTTATATAATCAAAAGGTTTATTATTTTACACATTAGAGTGTTCCTAAGGCTACCAATTGGAAAATGTATATAAATAATTTATTATATACATATGAACAACCCCAAACCCTCAAAGTAAATTCCTGGTAGTATACATAATACTAAACGTCCAACCTTAACATCAAGAATTACAGTGGCTATAAGAAAACAAACCCATTTATAAATCTTACTGAAATTTAATATCCCCCGACCTGGGATCAAATAAGATTTCCCCTTTCTTGAAGCTTAGGCAATTAAACAGGCTAAGCGGGTAGTATATTGAGATAATTTGGTTTGAATCTTATAATTTACTTGTGATATTGGTGCAAAAAAAGGCAGGGCACGAGTGATTAGGAGTTTACCATAAATTAAGTTCAAGGCGTGTAAAATAATAATAAAAAATACATAGTCACTGTAGTGTTTTGGATTTTATTTTTGGAACGCGTTTTTTATCCGTCCAAGTTAGATACAATCAATTAGGTTAGTGGAAAATATACCAACTTTTGCATGAGGGGAGAGTAGAAAACCATTTAGGAAAAAAATCCATATCGGCATTTCCCCAATGGGATTTGAGCTCCGAATATCGGTAAACGAGAACATAAGGTTTCGACGTTTATTCCACCCACAAATGAGGGTGTTTTGCATTCCTGACTATTATCTAGAGGAGAGACGGTTCAATCTTGACCAGGTGCAGTGGTGATGATTTTAATCACAATAATTATTTTACATTCACTCTCTACAATGTTAGTGTATTTCCCTGAAATGCACACTCATCACTTTGTGTCCTTAAATGGTTAGCGTGAGTTACCTATGAAACTCCCCTTAAAAACAAAGTTGTATTCAAATTGAGAAATGTATTTGTGAAATAAATGATTATTCCAAATGATCGTAATGTTAATTTAATTCGTGCTGCAAAATAGACTTTGGAATGAAAACCCAAGGAAATAATCAAGTAATCAGAAAAAAAAATTTTTTTTAAAGAAAACTCTAATAACCAGTCAATAAAGACAGACCAACAGGTGCACAAGTGATATCTAAGTTACACGCTTCATCAACAAGTATTATTCTCCCATGACCATTTATCAGTTTAATTAATATGAAATAAAGACTTCATTTAAAACTAAACATTACAGACCTTCTGTCTTAATGTGGTCACGGATGGTGGAACTAATTGTCTTTTCCTCCACGCCCGCCTACTGGACATCAATTGCCATTTTGGTAAGGCTTACGAACACACAGTCAGCTTGACGTCGGAACGAACACAGCATGGCTAACGGGTGCATTTAACCATGGCGTCGAGGCTTGTTTCAGAGATCGCGGGGTAAGACTTTTCATGTTTCTGGGGTATAAACACCACAGAAATACTCCCCGCCATTTATTTGTTATCATCAATAATAAGCACATGGCGGGCGCTCAGTGCGTAAAGCGTGTACACACCTGGTGTTGAGTAACAGAGTAAGGAAAAGGGAAAGATTGGTTGGGAACGTTGGGGTGGGGGGCGGAACCCTATGAATTCAATAAAAGGTGGGATGAGACAAGTTGTAAAACAAGCAAGGCAAATATTTGATAACACTCGCGGAAATTAAATAAGTTTTCTCGAATAATAGCAATACCTCTGTTATTTATTAACTTCTCAATCAAAATCAGTATTTTTACTACTACCAATAAAAAACTATTTAACTTATTATTAGAAAAATATTTACACTTCGATTTTGACAACCGTGCTGTTAGTGAGGGCTGGAGTACGAGTTGTCTAGACTTATATCAGTCCCTAATACCCTTTTATCGTCAGTGACGAGAGGCCTGAGTTCGAATTTAGTCCGGGTGCATTTGAGGCAGTTTTACCTTCTCCTCTCGACGCTGATTAGGGTACATTTACTTTGTATAATTATCTCTATACCTCAAATTAAGCCGTTAGTAAAAAGTTTTGAGTACTCGTTTATCAGTAACGCAGGAAGAATTCTTATGCGAGAACATATTTCATGTGAAGAAGGACTTATAGATATAAATGAGTATCCTAGTTGTCAAAAAACAACAGTGAGTTCCTAATATCAATAATATTTTTGTCATTTACACACACACACATATATATAAGTAAGCATTCCCAAGACATTTTATTTCATTTGGATGTCGATAACCTCAACCCCCAATTTGGATTCTCCATGAACATTTAAAATATGGCTAAAGTGGTCGTTCCAACTACTCAAAACCTCACTCGTATCTGACATCAGATTACCATTCTCATATTTTACTAAAGTTTCTCTAGCCTGATAAATTTTCCTTTATGCCTTTATACCTAAATAAAGTTCCTTGATATTATTATTTTTGCTATTTCGTTCTATCTCGCTAACTCTATCCTATAAATACTAGCTTTTGGTTTATGAATATGGCAGTGGCCTTCCTTTTTGCATTGCTTATCTCAACACAAAAATTTCAAATCACTTAACCTAGGAAATCACAATCCATCCAACACCAACATTTATGAATTGTTTTATTTGGTTAAGAGGAGTTGCTCGGTTACAAATATATCTTATTTTAAACACTTGCAACCTTGTTCCAACGATGGTCTTGCTATATGTGCTGTCAATTCGTTTATTGCGGGAAAAGTTCCCGACTTGACTACCTCAATAATAACTTTGTTTTTAATCAACAAAATATTATTATTATTAGTATAATAACTCCAGGCCATAGTCGGGAATCAAACCAGGTTATTTGCATATAAATAAGCACGCGGATAAAATATTCGATTTGATTATTGTTCGAGATCTTGAACCTAAAAAAAAACCAGTTTTTATTTTGAAAAAACGAGGTAATCAGTAGTTAGCACCTTTTTACATGCTGTTTATACACCGACCTCCCCTTCTCTAATGTGTATCCTTCCTTACCCCCCAGTTATTACGCTCCATACGTATTTTAAATTAAGGTAAGGGGTCTTAGCCCAAGACGATGTCACAGGTTATCGGAGGTCACGAGAACATTATTATGCAAACTAATAAGAACACACCCAACACATTGTTTAGAAGCCACATACAACACGACGTGTTTTGTCTTGAACAAAGTTCATTGGATGTTTCGTTTACCACAAACCAGTTAGACTACTTCCGGAAAACCGTGAAATACAACATTTAGACATGAATTACATCCCAGTTTACATAATATAAACAAAGGGTCACGCTGAATCACTTTGAAAAGACCTTGATCTAAAGCAACCGCAGCAACGTCCCCAATCAACAGCGTTGAAGACTTACGCCCGTGTGACCGAGTGATTAGGCAAATCTAGTACAGTAAGGTATTTAGGTGTGAAGAAACTTTAAAAAAATACAAACCTATTTGTTTGTGATCAACAATGATGATATTTTACTATTTTATTGCTGTTATTTTTACTTTCTCGCGACTCCACCCAGAGAGAAAGTATTGTGATCGTAAAAAAAATCGAGATTTTGATGAATGTCGACTTTTCATATAACCCCCTGAAACTTTTTTGTTTGCAATACAGTGTATCTATCTGTCTGTTACTGAGATAAAACCATTTTACTGATCAAGCTAAGGGCTTATAAATAAAAAATAAATTTTCTCAAAATCTGATCTAAAGATTTTGATTAAAACTTGTATCTAGACACTGTTCAATACAAACAAAATGAATGATGCATCTAATTTTCTCATGAAAACTACTTTGAAGGCAGGGCTATATATTATATAGCCCTGCTTTGAAGGTGCTTTATATAAGTGCAAATGTACAACACTGATCAAATCCCCACAACTCTTTGAGATATGAAATAACTTAGCATTGCAAAGTTGTAGCACTCTATGTAAAACATCTATTTGAAATAATATTTGATCAAATCAATACTTTCAGACTTATAGGCAAATACAATATATTTTAAAATAGCGCTTTATAAAACGGAAAGTTGAAAATATTATTATTATTATTAGCACCACGTCTTACTACCCGTTCGGGTTATATGCACTTACGCTAATGTGCAATGGTAGGGTGATTGTGAGATGAAATGAAGGACCTACAGTTTAACGTGGAATCCGAACCACGGTGGAGACCTGGCATTCCCCACATTCACAAGATGTCTTGTCAGAGGTGAAGGAAGGGTTTGGTAATCAGATAAATCTTTGCCGGGACCAAGGATTGAACCCCGGACACCAGCATAGAAGTCTGACACCTTACCCCTAGACCACCAGGTCACCAAGTTGAAAATAGACTGTGTCTATTATTTCATAAGTCCTCTTTGGTGAAATACGATGTTAATTTTTTCCTATTATCACACCAAATGTGACATTTTGTCTCGCAATCAAACATTTGGTTACAACGTGTCGGTTGCCGTAACATCAAATGAAAAGCATAGCACCGCGTCTTCTTACCCATTCGGGTTACACGCTTAAGTACTAATTACTCTAATGGGTTAGGAATTGGGAAGGTTGGATTTAGAGGAAGTGAACACACATTTGTGTGGAGGGAGAGTGTAGAACAATTTAGGAAAAAATCACCCCAGTTCACCCGAGCGAGATTCAAGCCTCAATCTCCCCGTCCTTGGCGGTCTAGCTCAACACGAAATCAGCGCGTTAGCTAACTACGCCACCGAGGCGGGTAACATCAAATGAAGTGCCGTTCACTGGTTGCAACATTGTATTTTTAGCATCGCAGACTACCCGTTAGGGTTATACGCTTATGTACCAATTAAGCCGATAGTTATAGGGGCTAGGAAGGTTATATTTAGAGGAAGTATACCAGAATTTGCGTTGAGAGAGAAGGAGAGTGGAAAACTACTTTGAAAAAACTATCGTCAGTACATCCGACCGAGATTCGAACCTTGTTTCCCTTTCATCGGCAGTCTAGTCTACTGCGAGAGTAGTGCATTAAACCATGCGGCAACAGAAGCAGATTGCACCATTGTTGATTAGCGCTTTGCAACAAAGGACGATGATGAGTTGATCGATGTCTAGTAACATCTGCAGATTCTATGACTTGAAGTATGAGTAAGTGAAAATATAGATATAATAGTAACTTTTCTAGCTGTCAGAGAAGATTCTTCTTTTTAAAGTCAGACCATACAATTATTTTTTACAATCACACTGTACAAAATAGAACGTAGCTACGTTTTATATTACCTAAATAAAAGTTATCTCCAATCAAGTGACTGGTGATCGAGTCTGACAGAATGTAATGTGGTTATATTTTCAGTTTAGTAGTTTTTACTCGTCTTTACATGTGGATGCCACTCAAATTCCTTTTACTTAAACTTATTATCCCTCCAATTTTCTATTAAGTTGCTAACTTAGTTTTAAAACGACACTATTAAAATATAAAATTTGATTTAAAATACCGTTTTTTCCCCTTTCATTGAATATGGCTGGTTTAGTATTATCAAAGGCTTTCTATGGCTGTATCTACTTAAAAATTACTTTTTAGAAGACATAAAAATAAATGACAAAAATTATATATAATATGTGTATTAAATTGTTAAAATTGATAAAATTCTGAAAAAGTGGTGGCTATAAGACACATAGTTTGAAGTAGTATAAGATTATTATTACTATTATTATTATTAATAATATTATAGTAAGGTCCAAAATCCCTTGCATTTAAATTCCTGAAACCGGACTCAAACTAAAACCCCTACAATACTTCCAGTCGTTAAAAATATAACCTACAATCCAGAATAAACAAGATCACAGAGAGATGGGTTGTGACGGTCTCGACCTTTGAAAAATTGTATCCCGACCCAAATATATCCTCATTAATGAATGTAGTCTTAGGGCTCTGGGTCCAATAAGTCACAGATGCACCCTCCACCTCTCCGACATCGAAAAATTAAGTTTCTCGACCGACGCTAATGAAAGTTCCTTGTTTTCTGAATCGAAGTGAAGCGTGACTCCCACCAGAAAGTCTTGTGTACACAATATGTCCGGGCAGAAAACGCACGCGGATACGCCAAAGCAGCATTATTTTTGTTCACCTGGGCCTACCGTCTGTCGTTCCAAAGTTTACGGTTCTCTAGGCTGGGAAAGGAAGAAGTCAACTTCCTATATAAAGGAAGATCCCCTCACTCCCCTTTAATTCCTCCCAATACGACGAGCCGCAGAAATCGACTGAAAAGTAAGGGGCGGAAGTCGTGAGCAGTAGAGCGGGACTTCACAGACACGGGATGGACAGGGGAAAAGAGAAAACGATAAATAATGAATGAAAGGAAAACGCAGAAGAGATTAGAAGTAAAGCAAGCAATATGTATGCTCATATTGTTTGAAAATTAAAAACCAAGTAATAATTAATAAAGGAAAATATGACTTTAAAAAGAATAGAAACAAATGGCATGATATATAGATTTTTTTTCCACAGCGACATTAGCTAAGCTAGTGGATGAGGAAATAAGAATGGTTAAGGAAATGTACCGGCATTTGTGTGTAGAAAGAGTGGGAAACTATTTAAGAACACCACCCTTAGTACACCTGACCGGGATTCGAGCCCTAATCCCCCAGTCACCGACAATCCAGTCCAACACAAGAGTGGCGCGTTAGACCCATGCTACCACCAATACGGGTGACATGAAACGTATGGTACAACAAGGGGGATTAACAAAAAAAATATGATAAAATATAAACGCAAATGAAAATTTTAAAATTATAACTACGACAAAGCCATAGTGCTACCCGCACCGGTGGCCACATCGTTCTAAGGCATCAGGTATGAAATAGCCTGGATTGACAATGACGGGGAGGGAAGGTCAAGGTTCAAATTTCAGTCGTGTGCACTGGGGGTGGTTTACCACATTTGGTTTATTATCGAAGTTTTCCCATTCTATCTCCACGCCAATGCGAGCACACTTACAATATAACAACACCTCTACACCGGATATCATCGCTGAGGGAGCTACATGGTTATTATTGGGAAACAACGTTGTCATTTTTTCGTATTCGTATCTCCCCTCAAATATAAGAAGTTTCGCAACGCTGGTTAGTCGAGGTTGCCAGTAGTTCCTTCTTACCCCAGCACATCACCTTCCGGCATAAATGAAAGCGAGGAGATTCAGAAACAGTTAAATGAGAGAGAGCTAAGATAAAGCTTGTTTCCATAAAACCTCCAGTTCAATCAGCAATGATATTGCGTGTAACCCTTAGATGTAATCATTTAAAGCCTTTGGGTTGGACGTAATAATATAATCTACTGTATTTAAACTATATCTGTCCATAAAGCGGAACGTTTCATTTACTCGATAAATATATGAACATGAAAAGGAGGCAAAGAGGATGGAGTGGATTGACATGGCTTGTTGCCAGAGTAGACAGAGCTAGTTTAACAGAACATGTTCTCCATCCTCACTGGAAGTTAGTACACTCATTGGCTAGGTATCAAGGGGTATAAATATATCCCCTATGTGAAGTGTATAGAGAAAAGTCAACTATGGTTAAATGGGGATCAGGGTGTGTGGAGTATGGGGGCAGAACATATCTAAGGTCCAGTTTTAACCAGCTTTGATTACCCTGACAACATTCCACGACACGAGATGACATTAAAATTATGTCTGGTTTTGAATCGATACATTTTGAATAAAAGTTTTTAACTTTTTACAGTTTGTAAAGGCCTACTATTTTATTTCGTGTGGAATTAACATAGGGGATAAAAATTACGAAGAAAACTGACTAGCAATAGCGTGGAGATACAATGGTGAAAACTACAGTACCACAGTGTAACCCAATCGAAGAAAAACAAACCCAGTCTACCTAGCGGATTCGAACTTCAACCTCCTATTTTACGTCAGAGAAGTGAAATGTGATCATAGATAGCGCTTTGAACCATTCGCCAATCACTTAATTTGATAGACCGTCAATGTAATGGGAAGGAGTATAAAGAGTATATGAACTGTGTCAGCATTTGTATTGAGGGAGGATGGAGATCATTATATGGAAATTACTCAATGGGTATGGTCGGGGCTGTGCACTGACCCTCCAGATCAAAGTCAAGAACGTCCGCACCCCCTTTAATACAGGAGCTACACAACTTAAATAATAAACGGCACCTTAAAAAATTAACCTTGTTATTAGTGGAACTACCAGGACAACTAGAATCAAGAACAACATCCTAAAAATTACCCTCGTTACACTATCACCACAACTTGAACCAAGATCAAGATCCTAAATCTATCTTCGCCACTGAAACCATCACAACCTTTTATCCAGAACATTAGCAAACTCACATCCGATCAACTGGAAAGGCCGAACAAAAGGCACTTCAGATCATTTATTTAGTTGCCAACATGCGGGTGAGAACCCTCCCCACGACAAATAGAAAGAGTTGACGAGAGAAATGTATGTAATCGCCATCGTGGGAACGCCGCAGAGTTCGAGCCGAAGAAAGACGGACGGCAGAATCTCGTGACGTGGTAGCCCTGATGACGATCCAACACAAAGATACGTTCACGAATGACCCGCATTTAGGGGTGAGACACGAGAGTTCACCCAGACCAATAATAGGTCACACAATTATTTGTTTTATATTGGATTGATAGGTTTTAAAGGATCCAATGTTCGATTCCCGAGTAAGAAAATGCGATTTTGTTTAATCGAAAGCTCTCGAAGAATTACTGGTAACTACGACGTGTTAAGTTGATGTCTTAATCAACAATGTTTCGACTCACATCGGTGGTCACGCGGGAGATATATATATATATATATATATATGCCTACATAGTATATATATGGTTTACCAAGTCTGGTTCAACAGTAACGGGGAGGTCGGGGTTCAAATTCCAGCCAGAAGTACACTGAGGGTGTTTTTGCCCAAACAGTTTCCCACTTACTCTCCACGTAAAGGCTCTAACATACTCATTCCTATATAATTAGTGTTAATTAATGTGGAGAGCTTGAACGGTTGGGGAGACGCAGGGAATAAATCTCCCCAAACACAATATTGTGGAGGTACGGAAGTGAGGATATTAGCGAATGAAATAGTAATTAAAATAAACTGATTCACTAATAGCTCACCCATATTCGCGCCATGTGAATACTAAATCTACCCTCACTGGGATAAAATCCAGTCCCTCTTAAAGGTGATTTGGTCGAAACGCTTTATATAAAATATTTTATTTAAATACATTTTAATATCGAGAATCAAAAGGGTGGATCCAACTATTGATCTAATTTGAGGCAAGCACGAGTAATTTAGTTTTTACAAGTGGTAAGCCTGATTATTATGAATTAGTGAGCCGAGAATCGATCTTGACGGGCTTCACGGAAGTCAATTTTTCCTAATCACGGTTTTATATCCTCTCGCCGGTTTTTCCCCTTAAAATTCCGCTCTCTTCCTTATGCTTTTCATCTGGCTGTCGCTGATATTCAATTCTTACCGTAAACCCATTACTTACACACACAAAATAAACAAGAGCTATAGGGTTTAGTAAAACGTTTAATGAACCGGCTTTTGATAATCAAACGAGCGCTTTGGAGAGGAGATTATAAATTGTGATTACACATCTTTTTTGCCCCAGGGGAAACTTTTTGGATCTTTAACTCAGTTGGTAGCGCGTTTGCCTAATTAGCTCTGTGTGTGTGTGTGTGTTTTTGGGGTTCATATTGAAACGGGGTCAGAATTCAAGTCTTTTAGTGATGAGGAAGTAACTAAGGTGCGAGTGATTCGGAGTTCACCACAAGGGCAATCCAAGGCATTGACAAACTGCGTTGTATGCAAAACGCTTTAAAAAATCTTGACCTATATTATTTTTTTATTAAATAATTTGCTACCTAGTATTCCACTTTGTTATTCCAAACAATTTAGAATAATCGCGAATACATAATTATCTCATAACACATATATTAGAAACATAAAGAAAGGCTTTCCTGTTTAAGAATAAATTCTCACGGTGACCAAGGTTATGAAGAACAAAAGACATACCAGCGACGTCATCAAGAAATAAATGGGCACTTTCGGTCAGAGGGCGGGCTTTGGGGCATCAAGGGATGAGGGATTGGGGAGAGGGCAGGGAGGGTCGATACGGTCGGGTAGTTTAACACATGTCGCAATGTTTGGTTAATTTATGCCATCGTTATTGCTGACATTTTACGTCTTACATTCAAAACAAGAACAATTCCGCTGTTTAAAGAGCATTCGTCACGTCTCTTGAGTTTAGCGCTCCACTAGGCGGACCTCTTAGCAATTTTAACCAAATAACAAGAGCCGGCAGGATTTTTCGTGGTTTAATCCCGACTGTGTTTGGACTGTCCCGCCTCCCCCTTTAACATTCCCCCTCCTGCATTGATAAATTTAAAAAAGGTTGAAACTTGCACAGGTGGGCACGTGAACGTGTTTTCTTAAAATAGTTTCTCACTCTCTTTCCACGCAAATATAGGTATCTTTACTCTTAATACGTCTTTCCTCGTCTATACACAAGTAGTGTAAATATGAGAATAGCCCGGACAAAAGCGGAGCACATAGAAATTGTGGCTAATTATTATGGTCGCGTCACTGCTTACCAGTAATTTGCACTGAAGCGAAAAAATCACTATCAAATCTATTACGAGATGTGTTTGTTTTATTTTTGAAATCGTGAAACATTATGTTTAGGTTAATTTATAATAAAGTTGATCCCTGTTAAGTTGGGCTCAACGGTTTTAGATCAAACAATTTGACCCAATTAAGGGGCTTCTCCAAATTAAGCGAAATTTTAACCAATGAGAGATTTAAAACACTTTCTATCAGAGCAAAAATAAAGAATGTGGCATTTAAAAAAAAGCACAATGTATTTATTTTGGTACATACATTTATTTAAAAATAACTAAATCTAAAAGCAAACAAACCTATAATGTACAGTACATATGAACAGATGACTAGTGACTGTGTCAAGTAAAGGTTACCCATTAATAAGGATTCTTGCGTTGAAGAAAGGTCTACTCAGACGTAGGGCCAGTTTCACAGTCAGACTTAGTGCGCCTAAGTGCGGCTCTATACTAAATACAGAACGACTTCTACCTAGACCAAAATGGAATGGGCCAGTTTCACAGTTTTTTGTTCAATCCCAAGCGTCACTGAACCAATTAAGGGGCGAGTTGAGCCCAATAAGTAGAAACAATTCAATCTAGATACTTGTTTTGTTTTTGCTCTTCAAATGTTGTCCTAAATAAACGACTGCCCTAAATAAACGGCTTCCCTAAATAAACGGTTGCCCCAACTAACCGGAATCCATTGTATATATATATATATATATATTTTTTTTTTTTGAACGAGGGACTAGAATACCACGTGCCCAACAAACGTGTTGAACACGATAAGGATATCGGTGTTTCACAACGTGCGAATCGCCTATGCTAGACTTTGTATGCAACTAGCGTTACAGGAATGTGATGAGGTTTGCCTAGTTGATCAAGCTTCACGATTTGAATAAAACGTTTAAAAAAGTCTTAATATTAATAATGGGACAACATTCTTAGTTTAATTTATATGATTATAGTTATAATCGCTTTAATACTTTATTCACAATGTATTCAAAGTAGAATGTTTTTATACTGTAAACTACATTAATAACTAGAAGAATATTTAACTTTTTTTAACTTGTCCTCAGTTCTTTATAAAGTATAATACTTAAAGTGTTTTATAAAATATTGGTTTTAACATATCCTTTTAAAGTTTAAGTCTCCCACAACAATAATATTATTTTAAAACATTTTTTACTGATTTTACTTTAACTGTTTTCAAAATGTAAATATTTCACTCGGTTGAACTAGCAAGAAGCGTCTTTAATTCGAATTAGGAACTAAAAAAACTATACAACAAATAACAATGATTATTTTACTAATTCAAAATCCTGTTGTAACGCTACCTTTAAGGGTAATGTGACCCAGGTGTACTGAGGGTGGAGTTTACTCAATTGTTCCCCACACTCCCTCCATACAAATGCGGGCGCACGTCCTCATAATTCAATATTCCTCATCCCTAAATTATCAGCGGAATTAGTACAGACGCGTACTTCCCGAGCGGCTAGTAAGACGCGGTGCTAAAAAAAAAGGTAGTCTACGATACACCGTACAGACATTTTATTTTTATTATCTTAAAATATATACTTTTACTAAAAAAACTAGCAAGATTTATGAAACGAAATAATATACAATGATATGTAGAAACACTCCACTAAGAGCACAAATGAAATTATATACATTGTTGCAGAAACATTGAGAAAATAAGAACATCTCTGTCCTCCAAAGCTGATGAAAATTTCTGTCTACAAAGCACTCCATTAAAAAATATATTATATATTAGTTTATAACTCAGAAACTATTGGTTTTATAAAAATACGTTTCAAATTAATTTTTTTAATAGTTCTACAACTTCACAATAATAAGTTATTTCGTGTCTCAAATAGTTGCTGAGATATGATCAAAACTTTAAATTTCTGCTTGTGTCTAGTTCTGTTAAATTCATTTTCATGGGAAAACGAGAATTGTTATTTTGTTTGAAGTGTTAAACAATACATAGATATAAAATGTAATAAAATTGTAGGGTTGGATATCTAATTCCCAAGACTCCATGGGCGAACCCTATGAAAACCGTGGATATCAAGTTTTAGCCCGATCGGTAAAATAGTTTCGGCTCTAGGCCGAAATACAGACGTACTGCACCACGAAAACCACTTTTTCGATTTCAGAGGGTCATGGAACGTCGACCTTTATCAAAATTTCCATTTCGATTTTATTGAAGCTCACAATACTTCTCTCTACGAGCTGTCTATAGAAAATAAAAGAAAGTGATGTGTATCGTTTTGCAATAGAATTGGGTGAGAAGAGTAATTTACAGGACAAAACTTGGTAGGGTCAAAAATAAAACTATAGCAAAGTAATCAAAAAGAGCATTTTGTTTAGTGATAAGGTAGAGCATCGTTAATCAATGGAAATAGGTTTCACCATCATTAAGTGAAAATAATAATACATTATTTGAAGATATTGTAACGTAGGGCTAATTTATAGTTTTTAAATTACACTTTTTTTAGCACCACGTCCGACGACCTGTTCAGGTTATACGCAGGTTATTAGGCTAATGAGTTAGGTATAAGCAAGGGTGAATTTAAAGGAAGTGTACTCGCATTTGCGTGGAGTGAGAGTGAAAAGCCATTTTGGAAAAGCTACCCTCAGTACACCCGACTGGGATTTAAAACCCGATATCTCTGTCATCGGCAGTCTAGTCTAGCACAAGAGTGACACCTTAGACCATGCAGCCACCAAAGCGGGTACACTTTTTCCCAAGCTTACACTCCCTTTCATCCTTCAGCTACAACCACCATTTGTCGTGTAAATAAGAGAGGGTAAGGAAAACCATGAAACTTTTTAACTCAAGGTAAATAGCAAAGCTCGCTGCTAGTTTTAAAATTTCGTTGTGAGCCTATCAAATAATTACCTTATTTGCTAGAAGAAGGTTAAATTTAGAACAATTTTTCATCAATTCTAGTCTTATAGCTCCGCAAATATGATTAAAAAGTAATTGAAACCAAGATAATGTTACATTTTAACATAATGTTTATATCAATTAAACTTAAAATTTAAACTTTTTAAAGGAAAAAGAACCCCGTAGTAATCTTTTGACTTTATTTTGGCGTGTATCATATTTTGAAATAAAGCATGAAATAATTAAATATTGTGTTAGAGCTGAACATCGGCGCGGCAATTTCCCGCTTGGACCCCTTAAGTATAAATGGTCGTTTAAAATTTTAGTAAAGCTTCAGAGGTAATCTAAACAAAACTGTGACAGAGCGAAAGATCGGTTTATAAAGTCCACTACATCACGTCAACATCTGTTTTAGTGTATTTGTCAACCTTACTCTGTCCAAATATATTTTAAGATTAATAAAATTCAGTGGTACGTCACGTACCTTGGAAACCTTTCCGTAGCCATTATAATAGCTTACTATAGTTTAGAAAACACTGCTCTAAAGGCGAAAACACCTACGTGACGGATTGCACAAACACGTTTTGTTGTCTTCCGGGCAGCTGCCAAAAGACTATACAAATATTGATAAGGTCACTTTGTCGGCTAAAGAGCCTTATTTGAAAGTTGAAAACAAATCTGCACCGCAAAGAAAGAACTAAATGAATTTGAGTATATACTCTACAAATATTATCCTTTTATTTTGTTTTTTATTCATTCCATATGTTTTAGTAATTATTATCAGCGCATAGACTTCATAAAGAGAGTAGGATAAGTTGTCAACCTATGATGCGCAAGTAAACCCACACTAGTGTCCACGAAGCATTCACTTAGTCAAGTTCTTGCATTACGGCCCCTAGAGCGACACTACCACACTATCGGTCCACTAAGCATTCACTATCGTTCTTGCATACCGACCCGAGTTATTCCACCGGCGTTTCTATTAATTAAATTCGACACCTTAGCTAGGTTGGTAGCGTGTCTGCCTACTGGACTAAGGGTCTGGGGTTCAATTCCCAGCATGGCCAAAAATGTATCATTGATGAAAATATTGGTTTCACATTGATAATTTAGCTTCCGCGGATTGGATATTGTGCCCGTCCTAGTCTTAAGATAAATTATAAGACATGAAACTACGATAAGCCTAGACAGCCGGTAGTGGAAAATATAATATGACTTGAATAAAACTTCCACAGCCTGGAAACCGTAATGGTTGTAAAAAAAATATATGTTTCTAATATTTTCATTTAATATTATAAGAAATATTGTACCGCAGTTAACTTATATCCAAATTATTAATGCAATAAATTGCAAGATACACGATAAAGATTGCACGCGATAAAATTTTCTAGATGAAACACTCTTCAAACTTTATGAGGCAGGAGCCAGGTGCATTACCCAATACCACTTGAAAGTTGGCGGGGCATCTCATCTACACTACATCTACGCGGTATAAAGGTGCGTTATCGAAGCTGCGACAGTTAGCTGCAACTGCGGCAAGAGTACAGGGATTATTTTTTTAATATTTTGAGATAGGCAGAATATGACAAAATAATTTTAATGTGGTTGTATAGCAGAAATAAAAGACCAAAAGTGAACACAAGCATGTATTCCCTTGTACTTCAGATGTTTTAAATCGTATATGCATGGATGTTGGTATACTAGTTCACACAGCAACACATCCTAAGAGTGGGTCATTATCACCTACATTTTTCGTTGTACAAACATTTTTTTAAGGATTAATATACAAAATATAATAATAAATACACTATGTCACTGCAGTTCTAGCCGCAAGCACTCCACCAGTACTGCGACACGTGCAGCCATCGCCTTGTGTCGCAGACTAAACTCCAACTGCGCGACTGCGACTTCAGCCGCAGCTTGGACAACAAACCTTAAGGCTCAGTCTACGAGATACAAATAATTAAATAAACTGAAAGTGTAGAGGGTGATTTTTAAATAAATTGAACTTGGAAAAAGCTGAAAAGAAAAAGTGCGGTATGTTGGAGGGGTAGGAAAAACATTATCAGTACAACCGGTTGGGATGGGGACAAGTCAGGCGTGTTAACCGTTCGTCTCTATGGGCCATATTTATAGTATAGTTTCGGTTGTCAACCAATCCCCATGGATACGAATAACGAGCAGTCCAGGTCGAAAGGGGGATTGGCTGACGTCCGAATAGTGTCCATATATGCGGCTCTAAGCTTTCCATTTCTAAATATTTTGAGGATATAGTTCAAAAAATAAAAGCTCGAAAAAAAATATTTTTTTTTTCATAACGAACTGAGTAAAGGTTGACGTTACGCTTCTCGGATAGTGGCCGGAAACCCCATTATGCCACGTGGCCAGCGGTACCAAGATCTGCGATGGGAAGATAGTTACAAGAATGACCCAAAGAAAGACAGTTGAAGATAATCATCTTGGGAGTTGACATCATCCAACGTCCAACTTATTCCAACGGGAAGAGCCCGTTTAGTTAACCGACAACGGAAAAACTAGATGACGGTTGGGCCCTCGGTTGCAGCGGTGGTCACGGCGTCGTGGCCTCTGACAATGGAACGTTACCGACTGAGCCACTCACTGCTCTGCGTGCGTCACGCTGAGGTCAGATGGATGCTAATTACAGGTACATCCACAGGTCGATGTCACTCATCGAGCTCGTGCCAGTCAACCACTGGTCTTATTGTTCTCCGGACTTCCGGTCAGTCATCTCACTTCCTCCTCATTACTTTCTTACCGTTTATTAGATGAAGACGAAGACATTTGAGAAATATCTCCCTCGCTAATGCTCTTTGAAGTTTACTTTTTCTGGTGCACCACGTCTCACTACTTGTTTGAACTACGCATATTTACATTAATGAGGAAGGGATGAGGAAGATAAAATGTATATGAAATGTACCCGCATTTAAGTAGAAAGGGTGTGGGAAACATTTTTTTAAAACTCCCTCGGGACGCTCAATCGGTATCAAACCCTATCTTTGCACTAACGGCAAGCCAACCCATTTCGAAAGTGACACATCAGACCAGTGGTCTCCAAACCTTTTCTTCGGCGTGTCACTATTTACGCTGATTAACTTGAGTATACCACTACATCCCAAAACCTTTACTCTAGCCTTGCCCTTCCATCACTACTCTTTATAAATACAATAACAGTTTATTAAACCTATTTAAAAAACGTAATATTTTGCCGAGTCCGAGAGAGGTAGAGAGAGTTTTGAATTATTTATATTTATGTTAGGTAGAAAAAACTCCAAGTCAACCTGCAAGCGAGCTATAACGAACGAGCGGTCGCCGCATATTGACAAAGATGTTGCAAAAAGTTGCTGTTAGAAGATGTCGATCAGCACAACACACTCTCCAGCCGTTAATCTCAGTTTTCTAGACCAGAGCTACTACTTTTTTCATTTAAGTGGCTCCTCATTTGCCCTCACTAAGCTGAGTTGACCCCGTTCCAAGCCCAATGCTTAACAGATACATTTTGGAAGCGCCGGGGATTGAACCCGGGATCTCTGGATTTGAGGTCAGGAACTCTAACCACCAGACCGTAGAGGCGGCCCCCCGTATAGTAATATACAAAGAAATAAAGAAAAAACTTCATTAAATTTGATAAATATGAATATAAATGGATGGGGTAATGCAAATTAATTAGGTATTAAAACCTTAATAACGACTATGAATAATAAATTAAAATACTAGTTTGGTGTTAAAATTATGAATGGCAATTAAATTGCGAAATGTAAGGTTATGTAAGAAATTAATATATAAGGATTAACAATTTAAGTAAGTACATACAATTTTATTTTATAAAATGTCGATAAAATTGATACATAAATAACTAAAACAGTAAATTGATCATGTAGAGTAAAAATTAGTATTACATTTATAGTTAGTTATGTGTAGTGAAATGGAAAAAGTTATGTAAAAAAGCTTAATTTTTGTAATTTATTTCATAAAAAGGGTCTATCACTGTTATTTTTATCGTCGCTTAAACCTTTAGCCAAACATTTCTTAAATAAAATTCAATCCAAGATTTTTTTAAAAATGTGAATCACATTCATTTGCATTTTATTCGTGACACATCTACAGCGTAAGGAGAAGAGTAACAATGGTTTCTGTCATTCAACAAGTGTCTTCAAGGCCTTTACAATATAAAACCACATATAAACACACTCATTCTTAATAATACGATTAGTCGTTGTCACGCACCTCGCGAGGTGGGGGAGATGTTTTTCGGACGTCCTGGGTCATCCGCTTCCTCCTCGTGTTCAGCCACCCTGAATCCTGTCACCGGTCTCAAGACATTCATCCACCTCATACCTCATTCATAACTATCATTCTCGATCATCCCTCCTCCGTACTGACTTGCGATCAAGAAGAGAGGGCAACTCTTTTGTTCGGACAGGGGGCACTTACCAACATCCGCAGGAAATTATAATCCCCGTCGGAGAAAATTAAAAAGTAATTTACAATATACTATAAAACTGTTATTTGTAAGATTAGTACAAAAAGTCTTGAAAGGATACAAGAAAGAGTATGCTTCGAGATTGACGGGAAAATCGGTGTTCAAATTTCGGTCGGGTGTACCGAAGTTTGGTTTTGTTTCCCACTCTCCCTTTAGACAAATGCGGGAACACTTCCTATAGTCAACCTTACTCATCTTAAACATATTAGCGTGATGAATATATAAGAGTTTCCCGAACGGATAGTGAAGCGCGGCGCTAAAAATAGAATACTGATAACGCTTCAAAATAAATTAATGCAGTTGACAGGGATCAAACTCCAGCCTTCTGAGTCAGTTTGGTTGCTTTGCTCTATTCCACCAGTTGAAAAATTATCAAAGGATAGAGTATGTGAAGATTGTATCGTATAATTTATTTTCTATCTCAAGCGACCACAGCAGTTTTCCAACAATAACGTGAAATGTTTGTAATCTTTTATGTAGTAGCTACATGTACAAGTGTAAAATATTTGGTGAATTTTGGATACAAAGTTTTTCCATGAATTTTTTTCGCATGTGTAAGAAGAGAACTGATATCAATGTAAATGGTTTATTGTAACTCATGTCATGTGATGTTTCTGGTGTCAACGTCTTTTGGAGAAATTAAACTGATGTAGAAAGTTTATAATTTTGAATAGGTATCTTGATTGTATTAATTCAATTTTAACTGTTGAAATTTTTTCAAGAAATAAATTTAGAAGAAAAAAGATTCCGTGGGAAATAATGCATCTCACACATCTCCAGGTACAGCCTTGATACGTTACTCCCAACATTGCATACTCGTAGCAGCTTTAGTTATCAGCCACACGTTTTGCTGACCGACACAAACGCAGATAAAACGACATATAGCCGCTTTGAAATTGGAATGAAGCCGCCCCTTTGACAGTGATAATATCCCAGCTATTTTTTCTTTATCTCACTGATTCTACAAAGCTAGCCTGTACAGAATGAACGAGAATTGAAGTTGAATCATTTACAGCATGGGATTAACATTTTCCGGTAAATTTTCAAAAGGACATTTCTTAAATAAAAATTGCAGCCTAATGACTCACAGGGAAGTGATATATTTGTAAAGTTTTTGATTATAATATTGAAGTAATAAAATATATGGTGTGGATAAGATGTGGAAGCCTCTAATTAAGTGGCACTTCTGCGTTCAACCACCAATCCCTGATTCCCCGGTCAGCTTTACTTCAATACGATTTTTGGTTCAAACTAGTTCGTTAAACGGCCGAGAGATGGGCTCTACGTCGTTAGCCCAACTCACTAAGCCTTGAGCATACTCTCAAATAAATAACTTAATCATTCACTGGCATCAATAGTAGTCACACGGTCTAAAGAAGTGATCCTCAAACTACGGCCCGTGACTTAAAGTGGTCTATAACTCGGAAAGAAGATCAAATGGGATACATGTTAACTTTTTGTACATTATTTTTTGTCTCCTGTCCACCACTTAAGTGGGTCCCGTATGTTAAGGTACATCCTGTATATACACATAAAATATAGAATAATGTATGCCTCTTTTTCAATCCAGCCCACCTAGCACTCTCAATATCTTAATGTGGCCGTCCGCTTAGTAATTAGGGGGAACTCTGGTCTAAAACGTATTTCTAGCACTGCCCAAGGTTAGATTGCCGGTGGATTGCTGCTCGGGGTTTGAATATCAACCAGGTTCCCTAATGATTCCCCACCCCCCAAATGCCTTTCAACTCTTCTTCTAGGCAAATACTGGTACGTTTCCTATAAGTTCTACTTCCCTATTACCTACCCTTAAAGTGTAATTAAATGGGTATAGTCCGGACGGGCAGTAAGACGCGTTACAAGGGGAAAAACAGCTCGTTTGTGTTTGTTTCCAAGGATAATAAAGGTTCAAGTCTCATCGTGTGATCCCTAGGGAAGAATGTTTTAACTACGTTTAAGAGGCGAAGCCCCGCCCTTGTCTAGCTAGCATCTCATCATGAGGAGTTAACCGAGTTTGTGAGAATCAGGACCGGCGACTAGATGAAGGGGAAAAAGGCTTTGGGCGGCACTCAATGTCTTTATGGAAACAATTTGACATGCTTCATTAATGCGTTTACCGACAGGAACCAAGAATATGAATAGCGCCAGAATCGGTGAGAACGCAGACTATCAGGATCATGAAATCTAGACTTTTTGGTGACGGAGAGGTCAGAGTTCGATTCCTGGCCGGGTGTCCTGAGGAGATTTTTTTTATCAAAGGTACATGATTTCCCATTCCCCCTATATTGAAAGTGTTGATACATTTCCTCTAGATTTTAAAAGTATAATTATCACCTCATTAGCGTTTAAATAAATTATGTACAGACAAGACGGGTGTTATGCATGGTGTAAAAAAAATCGCGTTTTAATTCCCATTCAGATTATACGCTTATGTACTAATTACGCTAGTGGGTCAGGGATAAGGAAGGTTGAATTTAGAGGAAGTGTACCCGCATTTACGTGGCGAGAGAGAGCTGGAAACTGTTTTGGAAAAAGAATATTCAGTACACCTGACCAGGATCGAACGACGACCTCCCAGTCCTCGGCAGTCTAGTCTATTGCGAGAGTAGCGCCTTAGACCATGCGGCCATAGAAGCAAAAATAAAAGTGCCTAGAATAAGAGAGGTGCCAAAACGGCGGTTTGAGTTGTCAGTACACTGGTTTCTTTCAATGAACCAAATATCTTTACGCTGAAAAGATTCAATATTTTTGAATTTAAATTTTAAAGTTAAGGTAGAAATTTGGTAGGAAAGTCAATATTGATAACACCTGTGTCGGTGGGCACGCGAACTAAACGTCATGATCATCTAGTCTCGATTTCCGATGAAGGAGGGGTTTTAATCCCACCAGAGTGCACTGAGGTCTGAGGGTTTCTACTTTTCATCCACGAAATTTTCCTATTTTTGCTCGTCCTGACCTCAATCGTGGGATTAAATGGGGCTATCCCGGACGGGTAGTAAGACGCATTTTTTTTAAAGACACAAGATAATTTTACCTCTGACGAATGAACCCAATTTGAGAAATGCTTAATTTTTGGCCATCGCTTGCGCTCTTAAATTGGAAGCCGGATTCGCTTCTCAATGAGCAAGGGGGGTACGAAAGTTAATTGAACTGATTTCTGCAACTGGCCGACGGGTGATTAACTACTAACTTAGGCCTGACACCTTAGCTCGATCGGTAGCACGTCTGTTTACTGAGCTAAGGGTCCTAAGTTCGATCCCCAGAAAGACAGAGATATATGAACGACTGGGAGGACTGGGTATTGGGACTGTTCTAGAACTAAGTTAGTTTGTAAGCCGTGTGCTGATAAAACCAGCTAGTTCAAAGACCGCACGTTAACTACCCAACAAATAATAATATAATAAACTGCTCACCCTCATCTCATCGGGGGTGATGCTGTGGTCGGTGTAGAAGCAGAGTAGGTCAACGGAGAGGGCGTGGCACTGTCGGATCTTGGAGGCGAGAAGGAGACTGACAGCCGCCGTCAGTTGGAGTTGGCGCCTGGAGATGCTGCAACGACACAGGAACCTGTCCAGGAAGTTGACGGCCAGGGGGAACACTTGGTCCTCGCATCTCTGTTCCTCGCATACCTGTGGGAAATCCACAGTCGTTTAAATGGGGTCACCCGAATCGATTAGATTAGACGTCAGTCACGTCTGGTCTGGCGGTGACGAGCAGGTCGGGGTTCGGATGCCGGCCGGCCGGCTAGATTAAAGTTATTTTTTCTAAAGGGCTGTGTCAACACAAATGAGGTTACATTTCCTCTACATTTTCATTTCTCATCCCAACCCTGTTAGTTAAATTAAGTGTGGATATCTCGAACGGCTCACAAGTTGCAGTGCACAAAAATAAAGTGGCGGGAGGGGGAGGGGGGAGGAAAGGTAAGAGGAAGGCTAGGCCTATATAGCTACTGTCTCAGTTTCAATACACCTTTAAATAATTCTGTATTTTAAATAAAATAGTCTAAAATACAATAAGGACATTCAATTTCAATAAAATACCAAAAATTGAGTTTAAAAAAATGTATCACTATTAAGTTATATAATATTATTATTCAAAAGAAACGGAATATACATATTTCAAGGTCATTTGACCAAATGCGTATTAAATTAAAATACTTGTCACCAGTTTAAAAAAAATCAGTCTCAAATTAATTTGTAGACCTAGTAAAATAAATATGAAAATGATGCTCATCTTCCGGAACGTGACTTAGAGATCAATTCCTACTACTTTACAAGACATACTAACTTTGTATTCACCCCAATCCCTCGGCCCTCCCCTGGTTTAAAAAAAAAGCATTCTAGAAAGTTATATTCAAAGCGGATGCATTTGGAGGATTTAAAAAAAAAAGTTTCTCGTCCTCTTTTAAGGTAAATGTCGGTACACGTCCTTAAATAACTCCCCTTTCCTCATTTTGTACCTTAGATACTGTATGCTGGCACCACAACTTGAACATTATTTATTTATCAATTAGTACTTTGAAAATATTACTGATAGAACAAATATAAACCAAACTTAAAATGGGTTAGGCGAGCTGTTAGTACTTCTGATTCCTGCTTGAGAGATCCCAGGTTCGATCTTAATTAGAAGCCTTACGATTTTTTTTCTCGCGTATTTGCAAATCTAGGCCTAAGTGCAGATAGCGCTAATGCAAGGAAACCTGGGAATTTCCAGAAAATGCACCAGTTCTTATGGAGTGAGGGGAGAAAACGACAATGGGATGAAGGAAAATATAAACCATGAAAAAGGCAGTAAATCGCTCTTGGCCTTCCTGAGTAAAGTCAACCCAACAAAGCACACCCAACTTTGCCAGCAATAGGTTTACTTTAGTTAAGCTCTCATAATATACCTGTTATTGACAATAAACAAAGTCGTGTTAGCTTGTAATAGGTCAATACGTTAAGCATATAGGTTCACAAATAAATGTGTGGTTGTAAACATAATATCAGTATCCTATAGATGCAAAATAGGTACTTAACTTGACGTATGAATATATAAAAGCGAATTTTGTTACTTCCCGCAGTGACAAGTTTATAAAATATATGAATGCAAATATAGTATTAACAATATTTAATTGGTTTTATTAATTTATAATTGTATTTTTGGTAATCTTTTTTCCTACATTCTATATCAATAATGTTGTTCCTTCAGTGTAACAACTATTTTTTTTTCGCTTTTAATCTTAATGTGTATTTTTTAGATTACGTTTGATTGTTGGTCACAGATTTAAACTAATTTTTGATTACTGTTTGGTCTGGCCAGATAATTTGAGCGTTAATAATAGATTATTAGCTGAGAAGAAAATACATCCTTTTATAGAAAGGAAAGCCCAGGGATCTAATCATCATAGGATCTGACCTTGCAACTCGCAACAGTAACCTAGGCCTATTTGTTTGGATCCTGAATCATTCGTTTGTTTACCTATAATTAAAATTATCTTATTAAAATAATTAAACTACTAAAGTCGAAAATCAAGAAATCAAGTACGGTCTATGTCCCATAATTTATGTATCACTAGAATCACAGAATGTCTAGAACTTTTTTTAAATATTAATATTAATATGTAACAATTATGTTATATATTTATATACATAAGACTACTACACTAGGTCTTAAGTTTGAAGAACACTTCCAAAACTAAATCTTTTAATCAAATCATCCACTGTTCTTCTTCGTACAACAATGAACTTTTCAAATATGAAACACAACTTATCAAATATGTTTTGATGAAAGAAAGACTATTGTAGGTTTTTGTACCTACTTTGTTGGTGATACTGACAATAATGAGAAAATAAGTGTGCATTGTTAACAAGTAGGCCTATTTACGTAACAACTCTTTACCAATAATAGATATGAAAATATAATTTACTTACCTCTGACATCCACGTAGCAACAACTTTCCTCATGAATGGTTGAATGTCTTTTTGAACAGTGCCGAAATAATTGCATGGAGGGATGTATTTAGATTCAAGATCAAGAAGATTACGTAGAACTCTCATTTCTTTAAAAATCACTTTGTCATTTATTGCAAACTGACTATCTGTCAATCTTTCAACACACAATAAATCCATGTCTTTTTTACGCGAAAAAAATCTGGCTCACTTTAATCAGCTAATTAACACAATAATGTGCCAATAGCTTACCAATAACACTTTAAACTGTATAAAATATAACTCACACTCAAAGTTTTATGATAATACACAAATATAATATAAACAATATTGTTTAAACACACGCTAGAAGCACGCCAAAATTCCTGTCAAAAGAGATCCATCGTGTATCAAATCAGTACTAATAACCTTACGAGGTGACATGCACAGCACATCTATGATGCACAGAGTAAAGTGAAGTTATTTATTTCACCAGGTCAGTCAGACCGTCAGACCCACATGGCGACGGAGGCGAAAGGGCTGACACCTAGCGTACACTGTCTGAACGTTTCACAAAGCACACGAAAATCGACCTTACAGATGACACCTGGTTGTGAGGCAGTGAGGCTCTCTCTCTTTACATCTGCCCGATACACGTGGACCATGGAGAAGACATGGGAATCAAAGAAGAGACACTAACTAAACCTTTTATCTAGTTTGGTCTGGTTATATTGACTGAACGCCCCATGATGGGAATAGCTTTATAATTAATCAAGTGTATCCCAGTTCACTTCATGGGTGTAAGGAGAACCCAACTTTCGGCGGGGAAGAGGGTTTAAAAATTCTAAGTTTATGACATGATGTTAAGACTTACTATTAAACACTAAGAAATAAGAACAGTATTATTGGAATCTTGAGGGGGTGAGGGGGGCCTAGTGGTGGAAGTTTATTTGTTTAAGACCAGGGGGGGTAAAACAAAGGGGGGACTTTTTACTTTCCTCTCCTCCAATTAATGTTTTAAAATTGGATGCATCTAGAAACTATTTGTAGTGATCTTCGGTTGGAGAATTATTTAAAATCTTTTTACCACTCTCTAGAATAGTGCTCCCCCATATTTAAAAAAGAAATTGAATACCCTTAAAGGCTATTTGGAGTAGTCCTCCTTCAGCAAATTTTTGGAAATTTGGAAGCTATTTAAATATGGTAAGTGTTCACCAGAATTCTTTTTTTATAATTCAGATTCCCTATAATCTATTTGAAGAGGTCTTCATTCATTTTTTTAAAATTTGGAATGCCCTGGAAGCAATTTAGAGGATTTTTATTTAACTATTATAAACTTATATGATATATATTTTTCTAAAATTAAATTTCTTTAGAAGCTACTTATTTGAAACTGTTCTTGCCTGGATTTTTTTAAATTATGTCTCTTACTATTGCTAAGTTATTGAAAGTGGTCTTCTACCAACACATTATTGAAAAGTGGTCCGCAATTTGACTTAAAATGTAAGTATGTACTATAAATAAAATATTTGGAGTGGCCCTCCACAGGTTTTTTTTTTTAATTATGGTGCCTCTAGAAGCCATTTAGAGTGATATTCGCCAGAAAAAACTTTCAAAATTAAATGCCTTTAGAAGCTATTTAAAGTGGTCCTTCCCTGGCAAATTTTTGTAAAGTGAATGCTTTTAGAATTTATTTGAAGTTTTATACAACGGTATCTTTAAACTTCACATTAAAAACGTTACAACATTTTGGGAGGGGGTGGTAGTTTGAACTCCATAAACCCTTTCCTCCCTTTACCGATGTCTCAGTTATATTCCTTAATATTACAAATAATAATTGTTCGACATGCATGTTTAAATACACCTTCAGAGAAAAGTGATATAAATCAAAATGTTGGGGAAAAGGGACACAAACTTATAATTCTTCTCTGTAAAACACCCATTTGGGTAAATTATATAGTTTGGATTTCAAGCTCTAAGCGCTAGAATTTGTCTTAAATCACTTTTCTTGAGCATAGAGGACCTCAATACAGATACACATCAGATAAAAAGAATTTTTCCATTTGATTATGTCTAAAACAGTGTTGTTAAAACAGATTTTAAAGTAATGTGATCCCCCCCCNACCATTCTTTTTGTTGCCTGGGCCCCCCCCCCCCTCTTTTTCCATTCTGGTGCTCATGAATACAGGTGAAAAACATTATTAATAATACTTTTGAGTTGAAACACCAAAACATATTTCATTCCATATGACTTTGGTACATTGCCTTGGTTACCCTTATTACTTGGACCTTGGTCAGGATTTCAGATTACTGAATCAAATTTGATTGGATAACTAAAATATATTTATCCAATTAAAGTATTTTAGAGTTTATTTGAAAGAGTGTGCTTTAAAATTATTATTTTTTAAATTTGGCTTAGCATATAAACTCGTGATCCACTTCACATTCAATTTTGGGGTGAATCTGATAGTTCCCATCTCTTTATTATTTTATTGCATAAATTCCAATTTAAGGTGTTTAGATTACCATATAATAATAAAGCCTGTCTTTGTTAACTTTTTTGTCACTGAAGAAAAATTGATTTGATTCGCCTCTCAAGCCAGGTTGTGATGGTGGCGGTGGCTTCTTCCATTGTCTTCTGCAGTTTGTATGGGGCCAAAGCATGACCCATCAGGAGCCTGGTGAACACGAATTTTGTTCTAAGGTGATAAACACCGGCGAATTTCCAGGTGTCCCAGGCTAGAGGTAGCTGATAAAAACCGCTTTTTAGGTCGGTCTTAATCAACCAGGAGTTTTTGGGTATGTCCTTCATTGCTACTTCTGCTGTTGTGAGGCTAAAATGTGGTGTCGTGATGAACTAAGTCCAAGGGGAAAAGTCATGTATAACTTTGACTCCCCTATTCCGCTTTGCTATGAGGAATAGGGGAAAGCTGTCCACGCAGTTTTCTTTGGTGAGTAAGCTGGTGTTGAGCCAATCCTCTATCATGGTGGTCATCATGGGGCTGGAGCGTGTGGCCTGGAAATGGTTAGGTGCGATGTTTTAACAAATTTTGCTTACCCTGACAACACTCCACGATACTGGATCACGTACCTACTGTAAATAAATGGATTTCCATGACAGTGCATGTGCTTAACTTTGTACATCCCTAGCAGTGAGAAATGCCCTAAATTAATAATTATCTTGAGTTTCACTATATCAAAATTTGTATTTAAACTAGGAGTGTGAGTCTAGCTATATTGACTAGGCCAGACATAGCCACAGTGTTTCTAGACATTGTGATGTTTGCGGTATGTCTCTATTTCAGAGCTATAAACCAATGTCACGTGTCACCTACAGACCTTAAAATTCCCGATTTTTTTTTGTGGGAATTTTTCCTTGAACTGAGCTAAGCTTGAAATGGGCTGAGCTAATACAACATTTATACACACAATATATTTCATTATCTCCTGCTCGTGGGAGGATTATAAAAGTACGCTGGCAATAAAATCATATTTTTCAAAGTCAAAGACAACCACTTGGAATTGATAAAAAATATTTTTGAAATTGAAAAAGAGGAGACCAGAACTATTGGCTATTACAATTTTGTTCATAATATGAGTTAATTTGAAATATTAATGAAAGAAGCGCAATCTAATGAGCTAGCTATCACAAAAATGCACACTGAATTATGCCTGTTTCGAACTAGATTGCAATCAAGACAGTTTCTACGAATTTCAAGCAAAACAACTTATAAACAAATTAGAAGATTCACAAAGAAATAAAATCATGGTTGATTTCAAATCTTTCCAAGAAAATGGTCTAAAGTACTAAGAAGATTATTTCAAGATTAATCTGAAAATTTGTTTAATAAACTAGAATTTGTGAACATGATAGAAACAATATCTTTTGAGAGCATAGAAAATGTTTTGATTCCTTCGAATATGACTAAAGAAATATCGATGTATCAATTATATGAAGAATTTAACTTAATAAATTATCTGTGGAAGTCATTACAAAAAATACAAACAATTTGGCCAAAAATAAATTGAAACATATTTTCCAGAAAAGAATTTTAAAAAAAGTTTTCAAATTAGTTTAATATATTTTGAGCATAGAGACATCAAACTGTTACTGCTCTGTCGAGAGTATTTTCTCAAGTGAATCTGTAATGGTCTGAAATAAGTGTTATGTTAGACTTATAAAATCAAAGTTGCTTGTACAATTTAATTTTTGAAATGTCTTTTAACAAATTTTACAAACACATAAAAGAGGGACACTCTTGCACAGATGAAATCAATTGCAAAGTATAAGTTCAGAGGCGCACCCAGGATTTTGATCTGGGAAGGGGGGTTGGGGGGCTTTTTACATAATAATTTTCATAATTGCACCATTATATATTTCAATTAATGTAATATTTGGAAATTTGATTCGAAGTAGGGGGATAAGAAAGATATAAAACCAGCGATGACCCCTAAAAGGTGGGGGTCTGTAGGTTTCTACCCCGGGGGAAATTTTGATTTCAAAGGATGCAAATGGTAATATTTATGCTAATTTGCACCAAAATCGGATCCTTGACCTATCCTCTGTCACTGTGTACGCCACTGGTTAACAGGTTTGTGTTTACACATTCTTCTTAACACCCAGGACTTGCAGTTGGTGGGGCTGCAGGCATATGATATCAACTGCCCCTTCTTCTCTTCCTGATACAATAGGGTTTACATAATTGCTATAAAATAATAATTTCAATTACTGTACCCACTTCAAAACTTTATGTAAAAAGAGACTTTAGCCATTTCTAGAAAATATTACGGTGCACAGATCCAGTTTTCATCTAAGTGCAAATTTACAGTAAAATTAAAAAAACACAGAAAAAGTATTCCTTTTAAAAGCCCTAATTACTGCACAAAATGATTTTTTTATGGTAACTATAATTAAACAAAATTTAATTGATTAATTGACAGTATATAGTGCTAACAAGGACTACCTATCTTCGATGTTTGGTTTCACACTTTTCAAATATTTACCTTTTACAGCTCAAATTCTAATCTTATTGATTTTTCCTTTAACACTGAAATAATATCTTTATTTTATCCAGGAAATTCACGATGAATGTTCGAACTAGCCAAACCTTTCAATGTGTTTTCACCCGTTGTATCAAGTACGTCTTGATGCGACATAATTTGGAAAAGGAATGTTCAGTAATACTTGTAGATAGAGAGAGAGTTGAAAATATTTACAACAAAGTATGCACAGAGGAAAATATGTCCTTGTCACAATGGTTCAATGCGTCTAGTGCGTTTTTGGAAATTTTTTTTTACACTGGATTCAGTTCTGACCTGTTCATACCATAGTTGTAGTTATGCAAGCAGAGCACTCCTGCTACCGTCTTCAATATCGTTCTTGTAAGTATCCGACGACCTTAGAAAGGCTTCCTACTCTTCTTCAGTAGCAGCTTTTCCGGTTGTAAGAAGGCAGGTGAAACATTTTGATATGTTATTCTTAAGAAATCGGCCATCTATCGCAATTAATAGCGAGTCAATCCAAGCAAGAAAAATGGAACGCCTGTAGTATTCTTCTTTATTTTGAGATGGTACATTGTTTTGGTGATTTTGTTTCTTACTATCCTAGGTATAGTTATAGTGGTTCCTAAATAGTCAGCCTTATTCAGAACTTCAGTGACAGCAACAGTTACATTACAATGACATTAACATCTTCCGTGAAAATAATTATAATCATATTTTTCTAATATTCTTAATTTTCTGGAGGAGGCTCTTCATAATAGTTCCTCCTCGTTCTTGCTGATGAGGATCTAAGTAAGCCCTCACCCATTGACTGGTGTGTGTGTATGCGCATGTGGGATAGACCAAGTTCAATAGCTCAATTTCACATAAACATTTGCAATATTTTTACTTTATTTCCATGTTATGTAATCTATCTATAGCTAGATCTAGTTTTGATGTCATTATTTGTGTGTTTGTTGTGTATATTATTTGTTTAGCCTCTAGTTTAATCGTAAGCTCAGTCGGTAGTGTGTCTGTTTACTGAGATAGGGGTCTCGAGTTTGATTCCCAAAATGGCTGAAAAACTTATCATTTGTAAAATGTGGGTTTACCCTTTCTCAGTGATGACTTAACACCCGGGGATTGGATGTTGTGCCCGTCCTGGTCCTAAGTTATATTATAGGGCATATGTAGCTACAAAAGGCCTAGCAAGCAGGTAGTGAAAAATATGTGGCTTGAATAAAAAAAAACGACCCAAGCCACAGGCTGGAAATAGTAATGGATGTAAAGGTTAAGCGTTAGAAAAGGCAGTAGCCTTAACTTCACCACTAATGTCAATTATTATTTTATTAAATTTCCCTTTGATAATGTAGGTATACATATCCCTTCTTGGGCCTCATGTAATCCAAAATTACTCTCTCTCTCTAAAACTCTTACAAAGATAGCCCTATAAGCAGTTGTATCCACAGCGATAATTCCAGATTTGTCGAATTCAAATTTTATCATAAATGATAAGTCAAACTCAAGAGTTTTTTTCCCTTATAACTAACTTACCCTGTGTAGGCCTTGCCTTGAATATTTAAATTTACATTATTTTGTTTCATTTGCTTTCTTATTATTACTGTTTTTTAAATACTTATGCTTTAACTACTCTCAATTATTTATTTATTATTTTTATCATCTTTCATTAATAATTATGTCCTATTTTTTGTAACTATTCATCAGTATGTATCATTATTTAGATATTGTTTAATTTATTTTGTTATTATAAGTGCATGTATGGTACTTGTAAACTTTTCAGACCTGGCTTGTCATAAGTCTCAGGACTATTGGCCAATGCTGTAGTAAATGAAATTTAAAATATTATTGGAGTATCTATAAAAATATTTTCTTTGATCAGGATGACACCTTAGCTCAACTAAATAATTCTAAACAATCATAAGATAGTACAATTTGCAACCCACATGTCTGTTATTCAAAAATAGTAAGAATGTAATTTGACATTAAAAATAGTTTCAATTTTCCCATTCACTGTGGACTATATTAATATACATAAATAAGTGGATGGATATTATGAATCAATATTTTTAAATTCATCCACTTTATTAACATTAATTAGTTTCCTGTATTTTTCTAGAACATACCTTATGAAAATTTGGTGACATTTCTACTTAGGTAACTTTAAATTGATAGAATATTTTGTTGATATGTTTTTAAGCTGTTGCTGGTCTCTTATAACTGATTTATTCTCATTATTTAGCCACTGGCTTGGTATACTTATGTAAATACACTATTTAATACTTAGCTAAGTGCATTCATTAAAAAAGGGGCTTGGTTAACTACTTAAATGAATGTTAAGAATTGGGGATGGAGGCAAAAATGTAGTTTGAGTGCAAACATTTTACTTCTTTGGCTAGATTGGATGCTTTTTCCATATACAGTTAACTCTCGATTATTCGTGGTAATGGAGGAGACGAGTGCCGTGGATAAGCGAAAATCATTATATGTAACACACTAAGGTAATAATAAACAAAACAACTTTAAATCAATGTACAGTATACTCAAAATGGGCACAGCACTTATAAAGTTTGTATTAGTCTTCTGCTTCATTGAAGCTGTTTCCTTTTTCCTTATCCCGCTATCTGTAAATTAAACTTGTCAAGATGTTCCAGATAATTACGCAGGTTATGAGTCCATTCCAGTGCAGTCCCCCTTTCATTAACTTTTTGTCTCTCTGGCCATTTTATCTCTTCCCTGGTAATTTACTGAGTACAATAATCGGTAGCCCTGTATTCTCCATCAACAAGAATTTCAAAAACATATGCCCTGCTGATGGTGATGTTGCGGTTAAGCCACAAAGCGGATAATTCTACCTCTGAGAGTCGAGATAATGTTTTATTTTTGTTCTTTTAATTTTGAGCCTCAACTAGAGGCATGCTAACTTTGATTGTTCTAAGTACCTGTGTGTGTTCAAAGTTTCCTCAAGATCTATCTATAAGCTTAAATGTTTTAAAGTTGACATAGACAGAAATATCCTGTTTGAATTTGTGATACTTTTCCCTTGTCAAAAGCATGTGGCTAAAAAATTTTTTTTTTTTATCTGGTTTTAGTATCAAAGTGGTGGCTACTAGACCACTTTATTGCTAAAAAGGTATTCTGCTTTAGAAATAAATTTGAACAGAAAAAAAATATACAAAATAGCTAGAAGGCCTAAAAATCTCCCCCATGGCTACATCATTGCTATTTACTATATACCCAACCAAATCCCCTCACAGTCTGTCTTTAAGATATTAATGGTAGCTTTTGTGTTTGCACATCTTTAATCCCAAACACAAATAATACTGGTACTAATATCTGTAAAATATGTACAGGAGTTTAGGTAAAAACACTTGAAAAGTTAAAGCCATAAGTAAATATGTTTTAAAGTAGTATATTACCAACCAATTTGTTCTAATTTATTAAAATAATATGAATTTTGTTAAATTCTTTTATTACAAAATACAGTAGAAATCTAAATAAGTACAGTAAGTAGATTGTTAATCAAACAGAACAATACAATGTTTTATTTTTAACATGAAGTGAATATTTACAGTTTCAAAATTAAAAAAGTTATCCAAAATAGGCTTCACAAGGGTGCTGTTTAACATCTGGCCCATTAAGAATGTTTACAAAAATTGGTTCTAATAAGTTGCAAAAAAAATCTCACAAATCATGACCTATGCACAACTTAATCGGAAGTAAACATATCAATAAAAACAATAAAACAATCACTTTTTTGTAGATGTAACAAAAATGCCATGCTTACTGTTGTTTGCATAATGTGGGTAAATTATTATATTTATTACATAAAACAGTACATAAAAATGATTCATCTTTGGTGGAACTCTTTAAGGGGGGAGTGTGAAATGTGCAATGCAACTTTCTTAAGGGGGAAACCAAAAAGCAACATATTAACAGAATATATTGAATCAATATTTCAACAAGACAAACTTTTATTTTAAGATCATTTGAGGTGGAATGGAAGAGTTTTGAAGAAAAGGCCATTGTTTTTGCAGTTTTTATAGCAAAACTTTTTTGGCCAAAATGAATAAAATATTGCTCCAGTACAAACAAAGTTAATTTTCTTCATGTGTTGAAATCAACACTTCCTTAATATCCACCATGAGTATGGTGGCATTGTATAACAAACTTTTTAAATGCCATTAAATTACTGAATACCCTTCACAGATATTCAATAAAAGAACTTTTTATACCATTATGTGAATAAAATTAAATTCTATGTTTGTACTGGAGAAATATTTTATTTATTTTGGCCAAAAATATGTTTTTCCATAAAAACTGCTAACACACAGGCTTTTTCTCGCGTCCCCATCCATCCCACCTAGAGTTAGTGAATATTCACCTTTAGAAGCCTAACCTTCTAGTTCTGAATACTAGATTAATGTTTACCTTATTTTTACTAGGGTTTTGTCTTTCACGTTTTTAAATAAATACATTTTCCACAATTATTTATACTGTAATTTAGCGGTTATAGGTTTGAATTTAAATGATTATTGTTAAACTGTGAAATAGGAGTGATTGTAATGCC
This sequence comes from Timema shepardi, assembly GCA_902151425.1. Classification (NCBI taxonomy): domain Eukaryota; kingdom Metazoa; phylum Arthropoda; class Insecta; order Phasmatodea; family Timematidae; genus Timema; species Timema shepardi. The sequence continues at coordinate 147,610 of CABFVX010000531.1, read as the reverse complement.
ATAGTCTGTATAGAATTAGTGTATTAATGTATTCAAACTAATGGCTCACTTTTAAGTTATCTACTCTGCTTAACACAATGTGGATTTCAAAATATAAAACATTAGTATTTTATCATTTTAAATATGTACAGTACCAAACATGAACGTAGGGAAGGGAGTTTATGGGGCTTAAACACCCCATGCCGTTTAATATTTTTCCAAGTTTTTAATATGAAGCTTAAAGATGGCTTTGAATCAAATGTCAAATAACTTATAAAGGCATTCACTTTTTTTTAAAATTTCCAGGAAATAAACACTCCAAATAGCTTCTAATGTATTTAATTTTCAAAAAATTTCCAAACAAATACAACTCTAAATGTCTTCTAGAAGCATCCAAATGTTAAAATAAATACCCATAAGGAGTCACTCCAAATAGCTTCTATATACAGTAAGCATATAATATTTTTTAATCTAAGTGAGGACTACTCAAATTAGCTCCTATATACATTCAATTTTCAAAAATGTGTTGGGGGGGATGGAAGGGGAGGGAGTGGCCAAACCACTTTCAATGGCTTCTAAGAGCATCTATTTTTAAAAAAATTCCATGCAAGGACAATTCCAAATAGCTTCTAAGTGCATCCAATTTAAAAATAGCCTTTAGGCGCATAAAAATTTCGAATTTTTTTTCCAAAGATCTACTCCAAATAGCCTCTTGGGCTATTCAAATCTCAAAAAGACTTGGGAGGAGCACTATTCTAAATAGCTGTTTAAAAGAGTATAACTTTTAAAAAAAATCTCCAAATGAGGATTACAGCAAAGAGCTTTTAGGAGCATTCCATTTTTTAAGATTAACTGGGGGAGAGGAGGGTAGAAAGGCCCTAAAAACTATTATGTTACTTGCCATCCCTCCTACTCCCCTACTACAGAAATAAAATTCCCCCACTACTGTCTAAAATAACAATGTTTTATATTTTTAAGGGTTTAGTAGTAAGTCATCATGTCATCGACTTACGATTTTGAGAACCTCCTTTTCATCTCCAATATTAAATTATCCCTATGTTCATGATACCAAACTAGTTTGAAACAAGAAACATGCTTGCAACATAGTGAACCTATCACTACAATTTTTCTTATTTATTCATAATGTGATTAATGTGATCTATTTTTAAAAGAAAATCTATTGACACTAAGGAAAAAAGAAAAATTATCCTAAGTAATTTAATATCTGTAACATGGCTTGGTAAAATAATAATAATAATTAATTTGAAATGTGAAATTTTACTATAAAGTAAATAAAATGTTCAATGTTGAAACACATGAGCTTCTCTGAGTTTCTGATAATATATTTTCTTTCAGAACTTGAGAGAATAAATCTTTCAATATGACTGCACTTATATAGTCCTAATCTTAAGCTTTTTCAAAGAACAATTAAATATGTGTTTTGGTTTTTTGAGCTGTACATAGATATTTTAAATCAAACCAGCTAAACTAGGTCCAGCTCGAACTACTGACAATTCAATTCAAACATTATTTCATAAGTATAAACTTATAAAATATATGTATTAGAATTTTTTTTTTAACTATCAAATATATAAGATTTTTTTTAACTTGTGTTTGTTGTTTGACACATAGCCACATATCTATCATCCTATGTAAAAAGATGACATGCGCTGAGCATATCCCTACATCAAACTATATATACTTTTCTATAGCTATTAAACTTCATTCAAAAATAATGTGATAAACTAATAAAACATATATTTGAAAAATGTGCCCAAATAGAATGAAATGATACATACTTACAGTATATTACATGTTTTTGTAACAAATATTACAGACTAGAGCAATCAAGTGGACAAGTTGGAAATTACAGGAATCTTGCTAGTATATCTAACCTAGTATCATACTGATAAGGATAATTCAATAAAATATGATTAATGTATCAAATAATTAGTGTATTGCACAACATTTGAGAGATGAGATTCGAGTGTAAGATTTATTGTTCTTGATGCAAATAAAAAGAAACTAATAATTAAATAATTTACAACCTTAACAAGTATTATACCTGAAAAAAACCCCAACCTAAACCACTTAGAAAAAGCCCAAATTCTACTTTTATTTTCCATTAATAAAAAACTTGAAAACTTTACATACTAATTATTTGTAGTTTAATTAATCAATAATTAAATACACACAAAAATCAGTAGGTAGTATTAATAATAACCATCGACAAAAGTCCAAAAAGGTCATAATTATATAAAAATCTTCTTAATACAAATTTCACCAGAAAAAAACTAAAACATTTAAAATGGGAATGGATTACGCATAGAAATAAAATCTCTTACAGTACTTGATGACATTAATGTTAGCTAAAGTTTGTTCAGCGTAGGAATTGTTTTCTGTAAGGTTCTTTTCCCTACCAGAAGGCTATTATATAGTAGGATATTGGTAGGAAAAAAGACCTTTTAGAGAGTAATTCCTACCGTGAATGGAGTATATCTCAAGTAAAAATATAATATATACATTTTGGATTTAAGCTTCATAGATTAAATTGTTTCTGCTGTAGTTATAGCATACATAATGAAAGAAGATCTAGTTGAACTACAACTGGAACGTCAGAAGCAATTTCAAGTTCAAAAATCATATTACTGTAGAACCTGGGTAAGTGTAATTACTTAGCATTTATTATCACTCTTTATCTTTTAACTTGAGTTTGTTATCAATAAAATATACTTAATTTAACCTAATTTTTTCCTCCATTTTCAACAAATGTGTTCGGAATCAAGAATTTCAGATTACTGGTGTTTTACTCTCGTTTTAATCCAAACATTGATTGAGAAAGCTTTCAAAAACATATTCAAAAGTCAAGAGAAATATCCAACCAAAATTTTATTTTTTAAAGGTTGGAGCTTCTTTACATTTGTTATTTTTAATATGCCTGGATTTACAAGAAATAGAAAGTGCCTTCAAATTTCCCACAATCTGAAAGTTGGTTAATTTAAATCAAGTTGATTAAGACTTTGGTAGAGAGTGAACAGTATACAGAGCTGCCCTTAGCAGTTGTGGAGCCCTGAGCAAACTTAGTTTGCAGGGCCCAAATGTACGTGCCTTACATCCCTGGTCCCCACAAAAAGAAAAAAACTTAATTTTGGTTTAGTGTGATTAGTAGTTTACAACTATATTACAATTTTCAGCCATATAAGGTATCAGGAAACACACTAAAAGACAAATACATGTAATAATTAATGCTAGAAGTCATGTTGTTATATAAACACATTTTTATTTTTCCCCAACCCTTCTTTCAAGTTTATTCCCCAATGAACTTGATCTGTATAAAGCTACAAAAAACAAGTCAAGTTCGAATTAATTCAGTTAATGCGTTCAAAAGTTTGTGTGAGACATATCCACCAGACAGACAAATGCAAATCAGTGGAGTTCAAATGGAGAACTAGCTGCACTCATTCAATAAATCAAGTGACATGATTATGTTTTTATTTGTTTTTATACTAATACAATATTTGCCAGATTGCTTATACTATATGAGCGCGCAAGTGAAGTTTCCCCATCAAAATTTGTTTTTTTCCCCTCTGTTACCTAAGCAAGTAGCCCTTCCCCCAAATTGCAGGGCCCTGTGTGGTCCTACTGTCTACACAACCCTGCCAATATATGCTTTTCCTTAATCTCAAATTCTCCACTGGGCTTAAGAAAATTTGGTCTTTGCTGTCTGAGGGGAATTTAATATCACCAATGAATTGATGATACTAGAGATTTCTCAAAGTCGTACAAAAAAAATTTAAAAAATGGGCTAATTTATTTACTGGAGAAATTAATTGAATATGTAGTGTGCTAATAATATTTTTAACCATCAATTATTTGTTTTATAAATTCAGAACAATGCAAGTGACTAATTACCTGAAATGACGCTTTGAAATTTAAACATTCTAATTTCTAACTTTTACTGTGGCTCATTAAAAGAATTGTGATTATTTTGTCCCACTGATTTTAAGATATTAAATTTGAGATATAAGTAAAATAATACTAGACAAACAGCAAAACAACAGTATTGATGTAAAAAGTATATCAAATTGTTCTACATATTATTTGAGTAAATATATGTACATGATTTATCAGTAATTCAGTCAAAACTACCCTACTAATCATGAAAGCGGAGTAATTACATAATATACATCTTCAAACATTTAATATACCTTATATTAAATGAGGTTTGATAGTAAAACAGGTACAAAAAATGGAGTTAATAATTGTTGTTATATTTTTTAAGCCTTAGCATGTGTTTTGGATCCAATATGCTTTAAGAAAATTGAACATTTCTTTACCAAATACATCATCTCATCTTTTAGTTACAACCTATCAATAGCAATCAACTTTGTTTTCACCAGCATTATTTACAGATAAATTATAATTTTTAGCCAACTATTTACATACATTAAGTATTGTTCAGTCCTTAAACTTGTCCAGTATTCAGAGAGAGTAAATCCCCAGAGTGAATGCAATTTCATAAACATATCAAAGAGAGATTTTATCTGAGTGATAAAATTGAACACTTTATGGTATACAAGTTACATTTTTTTTAGCATCACATCTTACTACTTGGTTAGGTTTTACACATATGTACTAATTACACTAATTTGTTAGGGATTAAGAAAGTTGAATTGAGAGGGGTACCCACAGTTGTGTCGAGGGTGTGTGGAAAATCATTTGGGAAATACCGGTGCCATCACTCCCAACCAGGATTCAAATCATAATTTTCCTGTCACTGGCAATCTAATCTAAATGGAGAGTGACAAATTAACAGTTAAACCAAGAGTCGGCAACCTACGGCACACGTGCCAAGAGTGACAAGCACAACAATTTTCAATGCTACACTGAGCAACTTGAATAAAAAATGATATAAACCTTTATTTTTAAATTAGTAATAATTTTAATGTGTTTTATATTTAAAGAATTCAATTGTTTTGTCTTAAATTTCAAAATAATGTTTTCAAAACTTAAATTTTGCTAAATCCATCTATAACTTTTATATTTATTCTGATTTCTATTCAAATATTAGATATTTAAGAAACAGTATTTATTTAATGTATTTAATTTAGAAACATGTTGTCACCTTTAAATTTTACAAGATCAACTTAACTTTGTTTTAATAACTGTCTAGTATAGAAATATAAGGGATTTAGGTGGGTTGGCTGAGTGACTTTGCCATATTACTTCAGCACAACGCTAATAAAAAGTTGTCGACCACTGAGTTAGACCATGCAACTACCAATGCAGGTCATTCTATTCAACAGTTTCCTTGGCACATTCTAAGTGATGTATCTAACTACTTTATTAAGCTAACAATACATTTGTTCCATGTTTAGTGCTTGAACAGAATTAGACATAACTCAACAGTATGCAAATATTAGCTTCATTTAGTTTTGCAACAGTGGCCGAACTGGGCAGGTGTATATCAACCAACATCACTCTAAGAAGCAATAGTCCTACAAGATTCATCTTTTGAACTCCCTATCCCACCCCCTTCTACCAAAAGCTGATGTATTTACAAATATATATTTGTTGTGCTTTAACTAGAGTTAGTCTAACTTTTCTTCATTAGTAATAAAGGTTATCTGTTAATATTTAGTTCTCTAAGAAAATCTTTTATTAATTTTTCATAATATACGGAAGAAGAGTGGAAGAAAAAGTGGTAGAAACAAAAAAAAGGGAACAAACGGGTTTTACAGCAGTCTTCCACACATCACAAGTTCAACTTATAATTTATTAACTGCTCTCTTATTGTTTCAAAAATAGACATTAAATAGCTACTTTATGACCCCAAAGTACTGGTTTAACAGCTAGCAGTAATTTATCACCTCTTCATAGTTTCTACTACACTACAACTACAAAGTACTTTTTCAATGAAAATAAAAATAGTCAATTTTGGCAGAATATATAATCTGTATTATTATTTCAGTTAATAATATGAATACATTAAATTTTATGTTTTAGACTTGAACAAGGTTAAGGAGTTTTATTTTTAGCTAAGCCAAGTTAAAACTTTTACAAAATAAGTCAAACCAAGCAACATTTTCAACAAATAATAACTGTTGAGAGTAAAATTCAAATACAAACGCTCATTTTTATGAAAATAACTATTTTAACCTCATGTATTAAAAAATTTGGAATTTAATATATTTTTTGCCTGATCAGTGGTTGCATGGTCTAAGGCATCACTCCTGTAACATACTGGAATGCCAATGACGGGGAGATTGGTTCAAATCCCGGTCATATGTACTGAGAGTGGTTTTCCCTAAATTGTTTTCCACTCTTTCTCCACACAAATGAAGGTAAACTTCCTCTAAATTCAACATTGATAGTCCCTACTAACACATTAGTATAACCATTACATAGATGTAGAGTCCAAACGTGTAGTAAAATGTTGTGCTAAATATATATATATTTGATTATTAGTACTATAAATAAAATAATTAAATTCTGCTTAAAGCTTAGATGTATGGTCAGTGTTTTGAATTTGCGTATGAATAACATTTAAATAATACATTTTTATGATTTTTATGATATTAGTTAACCACATTATCAAGAAAAACTACATAGGCCATTTCCAGCTCAAGTTCGTTGGATTATATGTTGGCAAAGAAAATAAGGATGCTAAAACCAAAAATATAACCACATGGGCTATTAAAAAAACCTAATACAATTTAACTGAGTGACCAATTAATGTGCAGGCAAATCAACATCATTATCAAGCTTAGCTATCTTACTTACAAGAATCGTTTCTGTATCACTTTCAGTATTTGGACACTCCATTTGTCTCTTAATTGATGACTTTGGATTTGAACACACAACAAAAATTTTAGGTAATGTTTCACTTTGGCAGGTTGGCGACACGGCTATAATGGACGCTGGATGTGTGTTAGGGACAGAGGATGACTGAGAGCCATCATTGTAAGTTTTAATCTGTCCCATTTCCATAGCACTGTTTGAAGCATCATCATCTGATTTTGACAATGTAGCATTTGCAAAATATGATGAACTAACTGATGAATGTTCAATCCTAGGCACATTTTCTTGACATTTATAAGATCCTGCAATTGTTTGACATGATTTAATCTCATCATCACTATCCAGATTTCCTGAGAATATTTTCATATTATTAATTATATAACCAGTCTTGCCAGGAATGGATTTAAGGTTAATAAATTTACCAAATTCTGGTTTCAAATGTGTAAACTTAATGTCTGTCCTACTAAATGGTTCCAACCGAACTATTTTGCTTGATATTTCATCAACTGGGTGTTTGATGCCAGCCGTATTCATGGAAAGTATAAACCCAGAACTTGAATGTTTTTTGGATAGAATATTTGGAATATGTTTTTTCCTGCTTGAATCTGAAGCTTCAGATGACTGCAAATCTGTTAAGCTGTCTGAAGTATAAACAGGAGGTTGCAAAGTAGATGAAACATTTTGACTCGATGTTGCTAAAGATGGTTGTAAAAGATGGCTTGACATTGTACAACTCGCTACTGAAGTTATTTGTGTATGGGTACCTTTTTTTGATAATAAACATGAATGTGAAGATGTACTGATTGTTTCAGATGAAATTTTAAAGTTATTATTTGTTGTAGTTGTAGGAGTGTCCACAGAACTAACAGAAATATTTTTTAGCAAATTGTCAGCAGAGATGGGATATTCATCTTTTGAGATTGTGTCATTATTCTTAGAAATCTCTGTGACAGTCAAATGGATCTCGTCAGCTTGAGCTAGTGCACTTTGGTTACCTACCAAATGTGAAACAGGTTTCACTTGGACGGGCGCATCTGAAATTATTGTAACATCATCACTATTGTTATAAGTGTTTAGAGATGTTCTAGGAGTCACAGTTTTCAATTGGGTATTTGTTGACACAACATGAGAAGGTATTGATACAAATATTGTTTTTGAGTTTCTCACAGTTGTTACAGGGGTATGTTGTTTCAGTGGTGTTTTCAATAATCTATCTTTTGTCACTAATGTGCATAAACTATTTGGTTTTGTATTTTTTGAAAATGAACACGATGGTATTACAGGGGAGATGCAGGCAGAATTGCTCAAAGATGACACTGATTTAAGAGGAATAACATTTTTTAGTAAACTACCTTCATCTGTTATATGTCTACTTGAAATAGTATTTAATATTTCTGATCTAGATATTGGCTTAGGAGAAGCTATTGTCGTTTCTGAAGGTCCCCTTGAAGAAACATAGGTTTTCAATGGAAATGATCTTGGGGAATTAATTGTTTTTGAGCTATCCCTATGAGGTGCTAAATTTATGACAGGAATAACTGTTTTCAAAACATTTTCATCTATAAAGGAACTTATACTTTGTGAAGAAGGCGAATAAACACTGTTAATGTCCGATGTGGCACAAAGTGTTGAGGTTGACACTGGATTCTCCATTAAATCTGATGAAATTTGAGTTTTTATTAGTGAATGTGGATTTGTCACAAATAATTTCTTACTTTTAAATTGAAACTTAAAACATTTGCCTGATGTGTTGTTTGAATTAACCTTCGGTGTCACTATACAAGTAGTAGTATTCGATGAAGGAAAAGATATTAAATCGGTAAAGGCATTATTAACAGTTGTTGAGTAGGTATGATCAGTCACACTCGTTAAAGAGGGGTTTGGTTTCAAATTGCACTTGGATTGTAAAATATTACCACTGTTTACAGAATTTGGATCAGAAGTAGGTATCATAGTGTTATTAACACTTTTGTTAGTGTTGGTAGGGATTGTGAGAGATAAATTTTCTTCATTGGAAAATTTCATACGTTTGTTTAAACCAAATTCATCATTTTTATTTCTTCGCTTCACAGTAATATGTTTACTTTTACAAACAATTTCTTGATCTTGGTTTGTGGAAACAGATGATAAATTATTTGCTTTCATAGCTATTGAAAACAAATTTAGATTTTTAGCCTTAGTTGTCGAAACATTGTCATCACAATTATCTCTATTATTTAAACAATTTTTTTCAATCTCTTGTATTTCAACAATATCATCATCTTTGGATGAAATGAAGTTAGTGGAAGTTCTTTGTGAATCATTTTTAAGATTTCTGTCATAATTTACAACCGAGATAGTCACACAATCATCGTCTAGTTCAGTTGGTTTAGTTTCTGTCTTCATTGCATCTGCATTATCAAGCTTGTACTGATTTGTGCTGGATGCTAGCTCATCATCGGATAAAAATTCTGGAAAAAAAAATGATAAGAATTTATTAAACTTTGAAATGAGCATGAACAATATTTTTGTTTATTGGTATGGAGTATTTTGTGAGAGAAAAACTCTTAATAGTTGTAGGTACATTATTTTAAACCTAGTTTTTAAATAGTATATAAATGATCTAAATTTTTTTTTTGTCAAGAGTGCGGTAAATATGAATAGTACTAGTAATTATAATCAGACTTGATTATTAGTTTTAAATATTTCCATCATGTTCATAGCGAACATTTTGATTATTTTGTGGAAATTTATTTGTCTACATTGAGAGAAAAATACAAACTAAGATGAGTGACTATATCAAATAAATAATATGATTTATACATCAATTCTCCAATTTAATTATTAGATTGCATTCCTGAATTTTACCTGAAAAACCAGGATTAAAACCAGACCAAGTGCAATAAAAATAATGTTACTTTAGAGCAATTTACTCTTAAATTCCAGTACAAGCTCTCATGGACACCATCTTTTATACAAACCAATGGTTTCCCTGTTAGCACTGGCCTTTTGTAGCTTATAGATGAATTTCGTTATATAAATAAAATCAGTATGCTATATTATATAAGTCACTGATGCATCTAGTAAAAGCCCCATAAATTTTTTTTAATCATTTACATATTCAAAGATATGAAAATTAACATTGTGTCCCAGTTTTAAGAGTTTCTAAATATACCACGTCATAAAAACGCTTTCCAAGTGTGTGGAAAAGCCAATAATTTTATGATGGCTGTACTAATATTAAGGAAAAACACATGCAAAGTCTGAACTGGATATATTTTACCTGACGTTTAACAATAAAAAAAAAAATTAAGCCTTCTGAAATATATAAAGTAAAACATGAAACATTTGTCTTTATAGAAGCTTTTTATTTGGATGGTTTAATGGATATATTATCTATGTTAAAGAAACTATAAAAATGGTTCAAATTTATTTTTGAAAAAACACTATAGGTCAGCAGTACCTCTCATTTATGTGTGGTGATATTTTGAAATTGCAGTGTGCGTTTTTCAATTTACACTCTACCTGGTCTTGAAGAGCACAGCACTGACATAACCAACCTAAAAATGTATTACCATAAGGTGTCTAAAGTTTGTACAACTTGATAGGATTCTAATATAAAAGTTGTCAATCTGTCTCAAGTAGATAAGATCTGTCAACAGTGCAATACATAAGACCTGTGCTGCAATCCAAGATTGGAACTGCATATAGGAATGTTTTTTTTAAAAATAGATTTACGTGGTTAAACACTGCTGAATCACTTTAAAAAGTCAATCATTTAATCCTGTATGTTTTGATTAGGTCAAGGGCGGATTTACAGGAGGGCTCAGGGGCTATAACCCAGGGTGGCAAATTAAATTAAATAAAAAGTTAAATAAAAGCCAGCAGCTGAAGAGTAATTGAACCACAAAAAATTAGGTTTGAGTGTTTTTAGTGATTCAAACTCAAGGGCACGGTTAGGCTACATGCAGGGTTATATTATGCCTTAAGTCCCTTATCACTATCATTGATAAATGACTTTTATATAAATGGTGTTTAGTCTATAGTTTACACAGGGTGGGGAATTGAGCGGTGGGGGTGGGGTGGGGTTGACTGAGGGTGGGGTGTATGAAGGGATTTCCGGGTAGGGGTACGCCAAGATCTGTGTGGCCCTTAGGCGGCAAAAATTTAAATCTGCCAATGGATTAGTTATAGAGTCTGAACATAAAGTAAGACATGGGGGACGAAAAATAGAATAAATAAAACTTTATTTTAGATGATATCCCTGTCACTCCAAAGGTGTAATAGTTTGAATAAGAAATTATTAGATAAAATTACAGCATAGGAAAGAATAATCCAGAAGATATGAGTACAACTAGAAAAATAAAATAAAATAAAAAAGGACAGGGATAACATCTAACCCTAATTTAGAGGTAAGCTTGATAGTTTAGTATATTATCTACATATTAAAAATAATCTCTACATTTCTATCTTTTTGTATTTTCTTTAACCTGGTTCTTTTAGGCTAGTTTTATTTTCCCTCACCTAATTAATTAAATATTTTCTTTTTGGTTAGTGTTTAATGTTCCTTGGATTTCTTATTTTTTGTCTTGTATTTTTTCTTAATTTTACATAGGTTTTTCTAAGACCTGAAGATGATGTTTGTACGTTGAGACATGTAGTCAAGTCAATCTGCCTTTTGGCGTTCAAGGCTCAAGGAGTGGAACTAAATATCAGCTAAGGAACGTTTATATATTCAACAACTTTTTATTCTACATTAATTTCCTATTCTATATAATTTTGTTTCTTTCTTCCAAGTTTTACTCGTATAATTTTTGTCTCTAACTTCTATTAAACAATTTTCTGCCTTAATATTCCCTGTACACTTTCATTGATTACAGTTTTAACTCTCCTTTTGACAATTGTGAATTTATCAACAGTATTACCTCAAAATGTTAATTACTTTAATTCATTACTAAACCTAATATATCTTTCTTTATAATGTTTTAATCATTTAATCTGTAACCTTAGAATATGTGATTTTTCATTTGTATTGTATTCTTGTTCTAATTTTAATATGTTTCCTGTATGTGATTTTTAATTTGTATTGTATTCTTGTTCTAATTTTAATGTGTTTCCTGTATTGTTATTTTTCTACTCTATTTCACATTCTTTAATAGGATTTATAAAGTTATAAAGTTTTCATTATTTATAGTCTTACTATATTCTGTTGTTTAATCAATCTTCTCTTCTATATGATGTAACATTATTATTATTATTATTATTATTATTATTAGCACCGCGTCTTACTACCCGTTCGGGTTATATGCACTTACGCTAATGTGTAATGATAGGGTGATTGTGAGATGAAATGGTGGACCTACAGTTTAACGTGGAATCCGAACCACGGTGGAGGCCTGGCATTCCCCACATTCACAAGATGTCTTGCCAGAGGTGAAGGAAGGGTTTGGTAATCAAAATGGTGTAACAAATATTATATTTAAACTTTTCATTTCTGTATTTCATTTAATTTTCTAAAGGTTCTTTTCTTAAAATTTCAATTTTTTTTTTGCTAATAAATTTCACGCTTCCTTAACTTTAACCTTATATTTCATAAAACACTTATTATCTTTTCATTTTTAATTAGATCCTTTTGTTATTGTTTATTGGGCGTATCTTTGAATAATTATTATTATATTTCTCCTTACTAAATCACTATGAATATAACTAATACAACAATTATTGTTATAACATTTAAAAAAAATTCTAATATAATGATTAAATAAGGAGAGTTACAATACACAATAATAAGACTTGAAAATTGATCTGCTAATATTATTTTAATGTAATCAATAGATGAACAGTGAGAATTCATTAAAATGTATGTAAAGATTTTGCAAAAATTAGATTAAAGTTAATAAAAGACAGACAAGAGTGTTAAAAACTTATTTTTTTAATTGAGACATATAATGTTGAATAAAAACAATTTTTACATACAATAGAAATTTGAATAGACAAAAGTTTAAATGTGCAATAAAAAAATTGACCAATTATGGAATTTTAAGAATTTAAAAAATTATTTTTAAATAAAAATGATGAATTTTATATATATATATATATAAAACCTTATTGGTACTTTAGATGAGTTAAAGCGTATCAATCATAACCTAGGAAAATTTTTGGGAGAGAAACATTAACTTCCTGCAGGAACAATATGGGAAATGGACCAAAAATTAAAAATACTTTTCCACTTTAAGCTCATATTTATTTACCAGATCTACAATTTTAGTCTAAGCTTAGCCTCCCCATTTATTCCAATAAGAAAAAGAAAAATAGTTTTATTATATAATTAGAATCTTGTGGCAATTATTTTCTCTATGGGTGTGAAGAATGGTCTCTTACCTTATATGACAGAAAATTATTTAGGGTTATCAAAAACAAGGTGCTTATGATGATATTATTTGGTCCAAAAAGGGATGAGGGTACTGGGGAGAGGAGAAAACCACATAATGATGAGTTACATCCCTGTACCCATCACAAGACAGTGTTAGAATAATCAAGTATACAGTGGGCAGGACATGCAGCACAAATAGGAGAATCTAGAACCGTTTTCACGGTGTTAACTGGCGAACCTAATGGAAAGAGACCATTGGCAAGACATAGACGCAAATGAGAAGATAACATAGGAATGGACCTGAACGAGATGGGGTGTAATGAGAATGGAACTAGCGCAAGATAGGGAGAGGTAGCGTACTTTTGTAAGTACAGCAATGAACTTTTGAGTTCCTCGTCCTATTTAGTAGGTGAGTATTTTTGATCAATGATTTTTGGTAAAAATGTAATAAATTTTAAATTTTAAGATTGAATAAAAAAAGTTCTCAGATGAAAAATTCATAGCGTGAGTTTTAACAAATAATTACACAATAAAATATTAATATATTCAAGCTAATGTAAATGAATTAAAGTGAGCAGCAGTCTTGTACATAAGAATACCCAAATAATTTCTCAAGTGAGCCAGTGTATTGGGTTACATCTTAGGTTTTAGTTACTAAAGCACTCACAAAAAGCGTTGTTGGACTTCAAAAATACTAGTCTACCCAACTATTACTATCGAAGATACAAAAGATAGTGGATGCCATTCCAAATAGTAATATCAACGTAATAGATTTGCCTTGATGCAAAATATGTGTGGTGAAGATGTATTTTGTGTATGATTAAATAGCAGCCACATTTTCATCTGAATCTATTTTGACAATATCAATTTCTCCTTTATCATAACTCTCGTTTACAAAATTATAATGTAGTGCGTATAACCCGAACGGGTAGTAAGACGCGGTGATAATAATAATAATATAATGTGTCTCTATATACTTCAAATTTTTTGTAAAATTACCATACTTAGCTATATTTATTGCACCAGAATTATTTTCATACATTTTAATCGGGTCACAAATTTCAATATTAAAATCTAGCAAAATATCTTTTACAACTTTTAATTCACTAACACACTCAGACAATGCAACATACTCAGCTAATGTGGATGATTTTGTTACACAACTTTGTCTCTTAGATTTCCAAAAAATCACATTTCCATCAATTTTAATAATATATCCTGTGGTTGATTTTCTGTCAATAATATCACCTGCCCAATCAGCATCTACGTAACAGTTTAAGATCTCCGCATTAACATTTCTATTATAGGTTAACTTTAAATCTTTGGTCAAAACTAAATACTTTAATATCCTCACAGCATATTTATAATGAGTAATATCATAACAATTTTGAAATTCACTTAAATAATTTACACTGAAACTTATATAAGGTCTTGTCCCGGAACTAATATACAAAAGAGCTTCAATTATATTTCTATACTTCATTTCATCACATGCTGATTGTGCGGTTTCTAATTTTAAATTTTGTTCCATCGGAGTAGCATACAATTTAGAATTTTCAATTCCATATTTCCTTGCTAAAAATAAGATATAATCTCTTTGATCCAAAGTCATTTTTCCTTTATCACATTCATAATTTATATTGATACCTAAATAAGTTTTTATTTTACACAAATCTTTCATCTGAAATCCTTTAAACAATAAATTTTTAACGATACTTAATTTAGTTTTATCTTTAGAACATATGAGCAAATCATCTACAAACATAATTAAATATACATTATGATTGTTCTTGTTGTTTAACATATACAAGCAACAAGTCATTCTCACTTCTTACAAAACCTAAAATTTTCAAATAAGTATTGAAACACTCATACCAAGCTCTTGGGCTTTCTCTCAATCCGTACAATGCTTTATCCAATTTTAGTACTTTATCCGTACCATCCTCATAACCTTGTGGTTGTTTTACATAAACTTCTGATTTAAATTTTCCATTCAAAAATGCTGTTTCTACATCCATTTGCTCAATAATTAAATTATTCTGACAACAATATGATAATACAATTTTTAACGTTTGCATTCTTGCTACTGGAGAGTATATATCAATTAAATCATTCTGCTGGTATCCTCTAACTACTAACCTAGCTTTATAAACATTATTAGCCTTTTTTTTTGTATAAACCCATTTTAAATCTAGTACTTTTTTATCTTCTAGTTTAATAACAGACATCCATGTATTATTTTTAGCTAAGCAATTAATTTCCTTATCCATTGCATTTTTCCAATTTTTAGAATCATAACTATTCATCGCATCATTATAAGAAACAGGATTTTCTGCATTTACATAGACAATATTATTATACACAAAATTACCCTCATTAAGTCTAGCAGGTTTTTGTTTTTCTCTGGTTGATCTTCTCAACCCTAAATTTGCATTTTGATCATTTATATTTCCATTCGTAATTTTATCTCTATCATTTTCATTTTTACCTTCATTTAAACCTATATCATAAGCCTCTTTTGACTCTTCTCTAAAACTTATATAATTTGTACCATCTTCAATTATATTTATATGTCTTGCTACGACTATATTGTCATTTAGTAATACTCTATACCCAACATTTTCATAACCTAACAAAATACTTAGATCTGCTTTTGTCCCATTTTGAATTTTTTTTTGTTCAGGCACTCTTACAAATACTTTACTTCCATACAGTCTTAAATGCTGTATATTAGGTTTTTCACCAAACATTATTTCATGAGGTGTTTTATTTTTCCCTACAGTATTAGTAATTGTCCTATTCTTCAAATAAGCAGCTGTTTTGACTACTTCTGGCCAGAACCTATTATGTACTTTGGCATCTGCTAATAAACATCTAGACATATTCATAATATCTCTGTTATAATTTTCCGCTGTCCCATTTAATTCATGAACATATGGTGGACAAGGTTCAATAGATATTCCTTTTTCTCTAGCAAAACTATATATATCACTATTCATATATTCCTTACCATTGTCACATCTCAGTCTTTTTACCCTTTTTTCTGTCTTACTTTCAATTATATTTACATAGTCAATAAAACAATTGTATACTACACTTTTCGATTTGATACAATAAATTTTAGCTACCTTACTGTACTCATCTATAAAAATTAGAAAATATTTCTCATCGTTTAAACCCGTAGTACTGTGTGGCCCATTTAAATCAGTATTACAATCTCTAATACTTCTTTTACTCTAGTTCTCTCATTTTTAAACGGCAAATTATGCATTTTATTTTGCAAACATATTCCACATTTCAAATAATCAGACTCTAGTTTCTATCCATTTCTTTCACATAAAAAAAAAATTTAACCTTTTATTTTCTACCATTTGACCATAAACATTGAATTTGTGTAAAACATTACTTATTTTGGTTACCTTTAAAAAATGACCATCTTCGACTTTAAAATTTACCGGTACTTTGAGTTCATCAAATTCATAAACATATTCATCATTATTTATGACGTGATCAGAGCAACCACTATCAAGTAACCATTCTACTTTACCAATGCAACTATTAGCTTCAACGTACAATTTTTCCAATCCAGGTCTTACCTCGATTTCTGTATTAAACTGCTCGTATTACCGTCTTCATTTTGCTGTCCTTGTTGATTTTGCCTTTGTTGCCAATCGCCAGATTGACGATGTTGACTTTTAGCTCGACCAGCTCCTCTTCCACTACCGCGACCATGATGTTGCCAATGTTGTTGTTGTTGTTGTCCGCCTCCTTGCTGTTGAATGCCACCTCTGGGCTTCCACAAATGTTCACCTGGTCTCATGCTTGTACACTGAGCCTTAAAATGTCCATATTTGCCACACTTGAAACACGCTTTGTCTTTTTTTTTTCAGCCTTAAATGCACTTGAACTGTTTTTGCTTCCTTCCTCTTTTTCTTTTAATTCAACCATTTTTATCTTACTTTTTACATACTCAACCATTTGATCACTTTCTTTTAGTATATCAATTAAATCACCAACATAACTTAACGAATTTGGAAGCATTTTAATCATATAACACAGTTTTTCTTTTTCACTTACATTAGCACCTGCACTTTTAAGTTTGTTCACTAGCTTTTCAAACCCAGTAAAAAATGCACTTGAATCTTCAAAGTCTGTTAAGCTCAATTTATCTAATCTATTTCGTATACAAATTTTCAGTGTAGTAGATTCCTTTATGTACATTTCGTCAAACTTTTTCATAATTTCATTCTCTGTCTTTTATAAACTGTAACTGATCATTCGAAATACCACTGTAAATCACATTGATTGCCTTCAAGTCCTTTTCACTCCACTAGTCCTCTTTATCTGCCGTACCTTTTTCTCTCTTCACTGCCTCTCCACATTTCTTTAACTTTAAAATCAACGTGATTTGCTTTTTCCAACACTCGTAGTCCTTACCGTCAAAAACAGGAATTCTCGTTTCATCCAACATCGTAGGGTTTTCTTTTTTTATGAACCACGCCCGGCTACCATGTTTATTTATAACGAACAAGCAATCTATACAGTTTAATTATAACAAACAACTTAAGAGTACACTCCGTCGAGTTTTTTTCTTATAGCCTGATAAGCTGACGTGCATTTTCTGAACCGAGTGATGAAATCAGCATACTACTTTGTTACTATCTTAAAACTTGAAACGATTCAACATCCCCGTCCATTAGCTTATCAGGCTATAAGAAAAAAACAAATGTTTCACTAAAAATAAAAGTTCCACGGTGTCAGGAATCAAACCTAGTGTCCCTAAATCAGTATAGAAACATGCTATCGATTGTGCTAAGCTGTCGCACTATCTGTTCGTTAAATAAATCTGTAAATCATACCTTTGTAGTATTCTTGGTTTAGAAAGTAATAATAATAATAATAATAATAATAATAATAATTATAATAATGTAACCAATAATTATTTGAGGAGTATGAGATTTTAACATATAAGTAGTAATGCATCCTACAAAATTCATCATTTATTTGTTCTTGAAATTAACTTGGAAGGAACAATAAATGTTGGTTTACTGCAAAACATAAATGTTTAGAAGATGTATGAATGTTAACTGCATTAGAAACTGTCGATATTTTGCTAGTGCATGACTTGATGTAGTGAATAATGTGTTCCAACCCTCCTTTTAGACAAGCGTCATTTAACTATTTTACTCTATACGCAGACATTCAGCCAGCACACACAGAACTAACTATTTATTAATATATTTAAGTGCCAGGAAAACTTTACTCTTTCTTAGGTAACCTTCATATATTCAATCTTAAATCAATAGGACAAGGAAAGAGTGTTTAAAGCAATTTTTGAGGGTTGGGTTTTCTTGTTTTGTTTTCTTAGCACCGCGTCTTACTACCCATTTTGATAATACGCCTAAGTACTAATTAATATAATGGGTTAGGAAAGGGAAAGATTGAAGTTAGAGGAAGGGAATGCGCATTTGCGTGGAGGAAGAATGTAAAATCACTTAGGAAAAACTACCTGAGTTCACTCGAGCGATATTAGAAACTCAATCTCCACATCCTTGTCAGTCGAGCTAAGCAGTAAAATAGCGTGTTAGCTAACTACGCCCCGGGGCGGGTCTGAAAGTTGTTGATAATCTCAGTTTGGTAAAAACATTGTTGATTGAACTTAAAAAAGATTATAGACCAGTGTGATATCTGCTCGAAATACTCACAAAATAAAATATTTAATATCATATATTAAACCAAAATTACAAAGTAAAATTAATATTCTAGGAAATACGATAAATAATGTATATTATACTGCTTCGGTGTTCATTCGGACAAAAAAAAATTCTTATATGGTCTATTTTTAGTGATGGATGAAACAGGATTCTAGTCCTGGCCGGGAATATTGAGACACGTTTTCCTAAACGGTTTCCCAACTTCCCTCCTAGCAAATGTGGTTACATCACCTTAAATGTGTATCTTTTTAATCACTATCAACCAGTAACTAGTAGTAAATATAGTTGAAATAGTTAAGATTATGTTACTTATAAATATTCTCCTATAGTTCACTATAGATTTTATTATCCCCTTAATAGAAGAACGGGATTTCACCTTCCGGCTGATCCACAAAATCCATTATAGCTATGCCTGTCAGTATTTCCAGGGACTCACAAAAAACACCTGATTAAATTAATGTTAAAACCAGCCTGGATATAAAAACTACGTAAGCCTAGTTTTAAAAAATACACTGCAATCGCTTATGGGGTTATAAATGTCCTAGATAAAATATACACAACATCCATCCGAAATTTAACAGGGATTCGAACCCCTAACCCTAGGTCTATCATACTACAATTTTCCCGGTTGATATCCTATAGAATAGAATTAACTACGGAATCAGTTGTTGACAAATATCC
>CABFVX010000531.1:93082-127132 GCA_902151425.1 Timema shepardi | reverse complement strand
TGTTATTTACGTTACATGTGTAGAATATAATAATTAATCATTAATAAATTTATAATTGGCTATAAACAGTAATGCAGATTCTGGAAAAGGGGAGACTTGCTTTATTTTACCATGTAAAACCAATCAATTTGGCCAACAGTCCCCAAATAATGTTTGACGTGGTTTAACTTTTAATAGCTAAAAAAAATACCAGCCCGTATGTTAATGAGAGCAAACATAATTAATTAAGTTAGTATATAAATATTAGTTATTGATTTTATCATTATCAGAACAATAAAGTAAAATTAATTTATTAAATCAAACCATTCTGGCATAGCTAAAAGACATAACCCCTCCCAACCGTCAATAAATAATTTAACGACTTAAGGCCTTCTCTTATTTAGGTGTCGGGCGTAGCTAGGCAAACTATTCTGCAGTTATGTGTGAAGGAATATCATACCTCCCGGGCTCAGTGAACTAGAAGTTGCTACCTTTCAATCTCGATGGAGTGTACATGTGCGGCAACATTAATTTGACAACTAACCATATATATATTTACACACACACGCACACACAACAGTATTACACTATCACTGTGCACACACACCTGCACATCACATGTCATTATTCATTACATATACATTTGCTGAAAAGATAAATTTACCTATATTTTAACAGTTTTACTTACTTAAATCTGTTTAGGGATAAATATTACTATCAAGTAGCCTAGTGTGATTGTTATTTAATGCCCCTCAATTGTTTTGACTAGGTAAGGTAAACAGCTTACATTTTGGATATCTGTGTAATTAAATTAATTAAATTAACTTAAGTAAATTAATAATATTGTTAATAAGCATTAAATACAAACGTCTCACTGATAGACAGTCCTTAATTGTAACCTTTTAACATAAATTTTTTCCAAAAAATCCCGGAAAGTAAATTTTCCATCTCAAGTTTAGGAAATATCAAATTTCCCGAAATTTTTCCTGAACAGGTCTAGAAGAAACCCAAGAAAATATATGAACATTGAATGCATATAAAGCAGGAGTCGGCAACTTTTAGGGCCTTGATCAACTTATAAACTTCTTACTATTCTATGATCCTGTGATCACCCATCATTTCTTCACTCTAATTTTGATTTATTTTGTCTATAAATTATATGTTCATTCTATAAAATCAACCCTCCTCAAATAATTGTGTCCTCACCTTTCTAGAAAAAATATAAAATACATAAATTAAAATGTGTATATTCATATATAACTATTTTATTTATTTATAGCACTATCAATTATGAAAGATCAAGGTCACTTTGTTCACACTCAAATATTATTTGAGAGTACTTTATGTATTTGTGAGTTTAGAAGACACAATAATAGACTTTTAACGACAATGTAGTTTTCTAACACAATTGACTGAAAATTGCCGCTAGATCAACTGGTCGGTCACAATCAACAAGTTGCCAACCCCTGTTCTAGAGATTGATTAGAGTTTTTTTATAGTAACTAATGTCAGTGTTTTAAGTAATGTAATTGTTATAGATGAATTTTATTTTAAAGAATTTCAATGTAAAAAATGTACTAAAATGTGCTAGATTTATAAACTATCCTTTGGTTTGTGAATATGAGCTTAAGAAAAAACTATGTTGATGAAATTTTCAATTTATAAATGAACTAATCAGTTTTCAAATATACAGAGGGTCTACTAAATTTCACAGAAAATAAAATAATGTTTATATGAAATTTACATTTGATTACAATGATATTCAAGTTCCAGTCAGTCAAAATTGATTGGCCCTAACGTGGAGCAAAATCAGGTGTTGTACAAGGGACTCTGAATTATTTTTAGGTGTTGGCCAAGGGGACAAAACCCTTACATTTCGTTTAGAAAAAACTTAAAAACAATAACCTATTTAAACATTAAAATGGTGGCTTCTAAACATATATATTTTCTTGTAGCTAATTTTGATACTGTTCAAGCAGTAAATAACATATTATAATTATTCTTTTCTTATGTTTCAGAGAAGGGCGAGGAGTTTGAACCCTACACCTTCCCACCCAGCTATGAGCTTGTATATTGGCCTACTTACCATCAGTATCACTTTCATCACAAACAGTCCCAGAACACTTTTCTTTGTACCTCATAGTATATTTGTACCCAGAATCCCTGAAATTAGAAGAAAACAATAAGTTTGGCAAATTAAACATCAAACAATAAGTGATTAGCAAAGTTGAAACATTGCTTAATATATTTAGCATGATTAGCCATATGAAAACTGTGACCAATTTTGACCTGAGAAGTAGTGAGGGGTTCAATATCAACTGCAGTGAGGGTGACTTTCCTTTTTTAGGTTGTACAGATTCCCAAGCAACTTTAATGCCTTTTCTTTCACTCCCCTCCTGATTCTTATATCCTTCAATTAATACATGAATAATTTTATGTTTAGCACATCATCATCATCATCATCATCATCATCACTAGTTTCTCAGGTGTGGTTGACAAGTGCTCTCCATTTTGTCCTACCTTTGTACAATTCCTGGGTCCAGTTGCTTCATTAAGTCAACTCTTGCAAAACAGTTTCAAACAAAGAGCACACTAACGAGGAAACTGGTATTGTAAAATCAGGATATTGGTGAACATTCTTATTAAAATTATTTATTTAAAAGGCTAGTAACTTAGCGACCCAAATTAATAGGTTAATTCAGCTGTTTTAGTATTTTATATTTACCCCCTTAAAAAAAAAGTAACTGTTATTGCTGTTTTAATTAATTTGTTTTTACATATTTTCGAGGTATAAATTAAGTCACAGGATAGTTGAGTGTTTTCATGGAATATGGATATTCTCGCTTTTCTAGAGTTTAATATTAGAAATTATAATTAATTTTCTTGATATTTTAACATAATGATTAAATAATGATTTCGATAATCAATTCAATTCAATTCCAGGCTTTAAATTGAACCTGTTAGGCCCAAACAAGGTCAATAATATTTGTATGAACCTTATATGATAACATAAGAAAGGATGTTTGGCCCAAACAAGAAGTCAAGTTGTTATCTAAACTCACTAAAAAGTGAGATAAATGATAATAAAATTTGGTCAAGTGGTATATCACATTGATACACTACTTTGTTTAGTATGGCCTAGCACTGCTGTATCCTGTAATGTTGTATGCCACCAGGGGTCAGAACAGTCGTTCTTACATTCCTTGTTTAGGCGCAACCAGGAAAGGGTTAATTCAGTATCACTTTTTCAATAGCCTTTTGTTGACAAGGTTCACTAAAACTTACAGTTCTGTGATGTGTAAATCCTGTTCATTCATCAGGCAGACATAAATACATTGTAAATATTTGTTTCAATATATCAATGTTTATTGTATAGTAAGCACCTACTCCAAAACTCAACCACTCAATGAGTATTTATTATAATTCATGACTCCGTGCCATACCAAACGCAACAAGTAACTTCATAGTGTCAAATAAAGTGACTACAGCTGATGATAGATTAAATACACTTAGGACAAAGAAATTAAGGAGGAAGAATGGTGGAAGGTTAAAGGATGGAGGCATATTACTAAACAGACCCGGCTGGCTGTTGTTGTTGATGATGATGATACACAAGGGAGAGGCTTCAAGAAAGAAAGATACACTCCATTCAAGAGAAATGCTTAACAACATTCAAGGGAGATGCTTCAGAATCAAGGTATCACAAATAAGTTTGATTATTGAGTCTTTCAAATCAAAATTTTTTAAACACTTTCTATTTTCATTCATCCTCTGCTTGTAAATGTGATCAATTTAAAGGTGAACAATGAAGGTTGGGTTGTAGAGAGTTTAAAATTGTAATTCAATAAACCTAACTAAACATTAGAAGTAAAATTGCAAAGTTTTTAGTCTCATATTACACAGTGTATCAGTTAGGTAATATTCATATTTAGAATTTGTGCTCATATACATAATTCTTTAGTACGGTAATGATATTATTTACAGAATTTTTTTACAACAAAAATAGAACTTCTCATGCACATTGGCCCTCCTGACCTCTCTCACAAATATGAGATTATACTAATATAGACGATCAGTAATTCTACTTTTAACAAACTGTTAGTAAAAGATGCGCTCTTACCTGCTGACACTATCCTCTTTAGAATCAATGTTGATTACTCGTTTCTTACTTGTTATCTTTGTTATCTCATCTGTGTACCACTTCTTCAGCTCCTCTGTTTTGCCTGAAATAATTATTAAAATATGAAAATTATTACATCATGTATATGAGGAATAAAATATTATTCACTTACAAAATTATAAAGGATGTCTAATAACTATAAAATAAATAAGCATGCTACATCTGTCAATGTCGACATACCTCCATTATATTTGTACCACTACAAGAATATATAGTTCTAAATAAAACACAATGTATTTGAATTATATTTAAAATGTGTCCAAAGTAGTCCAATGAATGCATCAGAAAGTTTTACCTTGCAAATGTGAAAGATTCAATAACACATTCTAAAGGGGAATTTCTCAAATTAAGATTTTTAAATCACCATACCATTTTACTCAAATGAACTCTTTATTCCATATTTATAATTTATTTTAATTTGTCTTGCTTAATATATTTTAACTCTTGCTGATGAAGACGACATGTTCCAAGTTATTTCCTTTAAATTTGAAAAGTGACACCTATACAGTGGAAATGTATATATGTATGTATGCACATATGTAGCTGAAGATTTCCGCGCATTAATCACTGGCTGCCTTAAAATATGAGTGAGCAATGACTGGGCAAGTGACTATTCTTGAATATCTCAGTGGTAAGAACAGTGAAGTACTAATCCAAAGACCCCAGGTTCGATTCCCATGTTAAAGTGGAATTTTTCAATTTAAAGAGCATGAAATTCAGATGCAGATATACCCATACTTAGCAACTATAATAACTTGTATATTTAGACAATATAATTTATTATGTTAATGTCCAAGTTTTAATCATGGGTTTATCAGCCATTTTGGTGATTCTGCAAGTTTATTTTCTATTTCATGGTATCTACTCAACTTGACCAGTGAAATTCCCAACTTTTTCCTTGATTTCCCCTGATCGTTTTCTGAAATTTCCGACTAAAAAGTATGTCACATCCTTCTAAACCCCTCTCCCACTTCATTTTTCTACTAATCTTTTTTATTAATAATAAGTTTTAAAATTTAAATAGACTATTTTTTGAATTTCGTATTAACATTGTTTACTAGGAGTTATAAAATATATTACTACAGTTTGAATAACATTATTATTTACTGATTTAATGATTATTATATTTCATATTTTGAGTAAAACAATATTTTCCCGGATTATTGTTGTAATTTACCAAAATCCCGACTTATTCCCGTTTTTTCCCGATCACTTCAAATTCCCGGCTAATTCCTGTTTTCCCTGATTTTCCCCAATGGTAGACACCCTACCCTGTATTTTAATTTTAGTTCCCAGCCCAACTGGATTTGGATTAGGAATTATATCTTGAACCAGAAGTCATATTATTGTGTGGTTTTCAACACTAGTCATTATAAAACAGTAAAATTGGATTAATATTGTAAATTCTAATTTATACATTTTTTCTTTAAAACAAAACTATTTCAAAATAATGATAAATAATGTTATTGTCTAGTGAAAAATTCAGGAAACCACACTTCTATGTGACATTAGGCTAGAGCTTATTCGTATATCTGCGAATTCTCAAGATTAAACATGAGTGCAAAATACAATGGAAAAAATATGCCCCTAGTTTGCACTTTTACCTGCAAGTTGGTTAATGATTTTCATAATTTTTCGTTTCTGTTGTACTAGTTTTTTATGTAATTGTATTTCCAGTTTCATGTTGTTCTCCTGGAGCATATCAATTTCTTCTAGAGCCTGGAACCAGCCAGCATTTCAAAGATAAGAAAGCAACAGTGTTAGCTATTATTTATTTGTAGGATTTGGTCACTAAATCAGTCATCTACTTTTGATTTTAAAACAAACAAGTGATGTATCACATTAATAATTTAACTACAGGAAGCCACAGGAGTTACAATTAAAGTGTTGGTTAGAAAACATAATTTACATACTACATTACCCATTAAAATATTACATGTTCATTAATTTTGTAGTATGCACTTTTTGATCTGTAAACATTAAAGTAGAGGTTTTCAGCTCATTGTGGCCTACTGGCTCATGGAAGATATAAAATTAGTTTAGAAGAAAAATTGACAAACATCAAGATACAAACATACACACATACCTAATCACACTGTTCCCTTATGGGTTAGGCAATAAACAGCTTGTAAAACAACTACCCCATACTTAATCTATCCTCACTAACTTTCTCCACACTTCACTATCCTTGCAAACTCCCTTCGCTTCAAGGACAGCACTTTTCTTGAGTACCTAGTTCATTTGTAATATTAAAATACTACAAGTTTTGAATAATAGACATGACAGACCAATTGGCAATGAAAGATCTATTTTATTTTTAAAGTTTTAGTAACCAAATGAAATAAACGCTGAATTTAATTATGCAGGCTACAAGAAAACAGGTCGCCAGCCACAGGTCAGACCCCATTGTTTTGAGGTATAAGTAGGTGAACAAAGTTGATTGGAAAGTTGTGTAGAAAGTGTTAACTGCAGTTATGATAATGAACTGTAGAACCAAAATAAAACAAGTATGTATTTTTAATTTCAATATTGAGTTTTATTATATGTATGAATGGTAGGTCTCTAATAGGGATCTGCAAGCACCAGGTTTTTTTTTTCCATTTGAGTTGCTCCTAAGCGAGCTTTAAATGAAGCTCCTGAGTGTTGAATCGAGCTTGGGTTTAGTAAATATATAATTTTGAAACTTAAGTATGTAAAAAAAAAGTATTAAAAGTTATTTAAAAAAATGAGTTTTCAATGAAGTATGACTCAGTTATTTTAAAGAAGAGTAATGTTTTGAAACCTAAAATACGTTGTTTTTAAATCTGCCGTTTAAGGAACTAAAAACAAATTATGAAATATTTCAATTCTATTAAGGACAGCTTTAAAAATCATGAATATTTGTTTGGCTGTTCAGATTTAGCAATTATTTTTTTACAAACAGCCCCATTAAATCTTTGTCTATCTGGAGTGTAGCTATTCACAGTGTGTCTACCTCTTACCAGAGAGAACTTAAACATTAATGATTTTTAGGATATACATAGTAGAAATTAGAACTTAAGGTGTACTTGATAGAGTCTTGCACAAAGTTTTTTAACACCCCGTCTTATTATCGATTCAGGTTATATGCATGTGTACTAATTACACTGCTGAGTTAGGGATGAGGAAGGTTGAATTTAGAAGAAGTGTACCCACATTTGCATGGCGGAAGAGTGGAAAACTATTTTGTAAAAATTACTGTCAGTACACCTGAGAAAGATTCGAACGCCGATCTCCCTGTCATCGGCAGTCTAGTCTAACACAAGAGTGAAGCCTTGAGCCATGCATTCCACTGAAGTAGTTTGCACCAAGTTACTTTTCTTCTGACATCCCTGTCAGTAGAGAGATGCCTTTACATATATCTTTGACCTAAACTTCATACTCTACTCCATTCAACACCAATTTACCCAATTGTTGCTCTTGACATTCCAATAGCAAGCTGTACAATACCATCATTGATGTGTTCCTCATCCCTCTACACTTACTTCCCCCTCCCCTGCACTCCTCATTTCACAAACCACAGCCAAACAAGCCGAGAGAAGAGTTAACAAGGAGTCATTCATCACTAGGCGCAATACAAGACAAAGAAATAAGCTTTTTCAAGGAGCTCGAAATTTCAAACTTTCAATATTTTCCTTGGACTTGATAACAAAATAATTATTTCATTTCCTGAAAATGTGTAAAATTCTTGATGATTCATCATGTTATGATTAATTTCTAGAGTAATCTGAAGAAAAACAAAAACTTTTCTGGAAGATGTTCACAACATCTACCTCAAATTGACAAAGTATTTTTTTAGTTAGAATGACTTTATCTGAGATTATTGGAATTGAGTTATCAACTTCAAGATGTATCCAACACCTTAGCTCAGTCAATAGTGTGTCTGTCTACTAAGTTAAGGGTCCCAGGTTCAATTCCTGGCATGGCTGAAAACTTTATCATTGGTGAAATATAGGATTACCCTTTCACAGTGATGAATTAATGGTCGAAGACTGGATGTTGTGCCTGTCATATAAAGTTAGATTATAAGGCATATAAAGCCACAACAGGCCTTGCAAGTCGGTAGGGGAAAAATATATAGTTTGAATAAAAAACTGACCCAAGCCACAGGCTGGAAACAGTTATGGATGTAGAGTAAAGTAAATTTCAAGATGTAAGGATTGTGCAGTTTTGGATTGACATTGATTCAAACATGTTTCCAAAAGTAAAAAAAGCTTGATTTGTTCTTATTATTATGTTTGGGTTTATGTATGCTTGTGAACACCATTTTTGCATATGAACGCACACTATCAAGTCCGATACCCGGACCTCGCTAGGAAATGAGCAGCTCGAAGAGTGTCTCCAAATTGCTCTGACAAAATATAAACAACATTCTTCCAAGTTTGTAAGGGACCAGAAGTGGTACTTTTCCCATTAATGATTTATATTTAAAATTATTATTTATTTTTAAATAATTTTGATATGATTTACTTTATGATAAAATTTGCTAGTATCATTTTAATTTAATGGTACTGAAATAGATAAATAAAATGTATAACCAATGTACTACGTTTACTTTTTTTTTAATGTTTAGATTGCAAAACTTTAGTACTTCAATCACATTCAAAACTACAGCCAGACTGAATTAAATGTCTGTTCCACCAAATATTATGATTTTTTGGATTAGCCTGCTTGGATAATTAATTGAATAGCCCTCATCTGAGGCATCTTAAATGACAAGATTACTTTTTTACACTACCCATAAAATATTTGTCGTTAGTCAAATCTAAACTCATGGCTAGAACAAGGAAAAAAGTAGTGTGCTTGACAGAGAATCAACAAGTGACTGCTTGTTGCTAGTTGTTCGAACTATACAAAGTGTAAATCACTGGCGTCCCTTTGTAAACGTTCCTATTGGAATTAATGTACCCAAATGGTGACTCATTTGAACACAGTGATCTTGTTCTTAATATGTGATGGAGCTAGAACACTGTTGTAATACTGTGACTGGGCCAGACACTGCAGTTTATCAGTGTGAAAAACTGCAATTCAAACTAAAGTATTATGAGGGAATCAATGGTTTACCAGTGTGAAAAGGCCCTTAGAGATAGATGGTCAGTGATAAAAGTACAAGGCCTAAATGATCTAGATTCTAGACCAGGCATGTCCAACCTAAGGCCTGTGGACAACCTGTGGCCCCTGAATACGTTTTGTACATCCCGCCAGCTCAAATTGAAATACTTCAAATTGCAGAAATAATAATAAAAAGTAAAATGGGCTCTTGTAGCTAACATAAATGCTTGCTAACTTCAATGTAGTTTTCAGAATCATAAGTATAATGTTACTTGTGAAATGTATGTATGAATGGATGGGTACGTGTGTGTGTACTTTATTTAAGCATTAGGTATTATACATCTTTGTATGACCCCCAGCAAATTTTGCAAGAACTTATGTGTCCCTCAGCTGAGGAAGTGTTGGACATGCCTGTTCTAGACCATACACAATACCTATGTTTATTACATGATGACCAAGTTCATTGTATTAGTACATTATTTAGAATTTCCAATACTCACAAACCGTAGAAACATTCTCCTGTGGAAATGTCCCTCACTACCTGTTGATGTGTACAGGTTGGAAAGGTCTTTGAATGCATCAGTGATGTTGGTCTGGGTCGTGCTGTAGTCATGCGTTATAAACTGCAGGTCTGCGCATGTTTTCACATTTTCAGGTTTCGCCACTCGGTGAAAACCTGTTCTAGACAGTATCTGTGAAAACAAGTATTGGAAAAACCTAATTACTAAAGAAAAAAAAGAGAAATACCAAAGACAGGGTTGAGTCATTTTAATTATACTAAGTTTAAAAAAATAAACCTGAGTAAGATAAAAAATGTTGATTGTACACTTTTACACCATTATACTATTTAACAGACCAGAAATGGCTAACCTTTTTTTTATTGCATGCCACTATTTGTGCCAAGATTCTTGGGCGCACCACTCCACCCAAAAATATCCAAGCTAAGCTTACCTTAATAAAACCACCATCTGTTGAAATTGATAGTATAATATTTATTTGATTCCTGATTGGATTATGTGTTTTAGGCTATTTTTGTCTGCTGTACCAAGAAAATTAAGTCAAGGATTACCATGGCCGAGGAAGCTTTCAACAAAAAGAGGTTATTGCTGACCAGAAAGTTGAGTTTGGAACTGATGAAGAAATTGATGAAATGTTACATTTGGATCATCATGCTGTATGGAGCAGAAACTCCCACCGAGAAACTTGGAGTGGGTGGAAAGAGAACCATTTTGGATGTATTCTTCGGTGAAAAGCAAACTGGATCAGACACATCCTTAGGCGGAAATGTCTTTTGCATGAAATCAAAGCAGGAAAAGTTGAGGGAAAGAGGAGCTTAAGGAGGAGGCAGAAGAAGGCTGCATTGATGGTCTAGTTCACTAACAAAAGGAATAAATCCAGTGGTAAGACCGAACATCTAATAATAATAGTAATAATAATATTATACTTGCATGTTTCAAGAAAATACATTCTAAAAAAATCCATAAATACACTGTTAACACACTGTAAAAATACGATTATTTTTTATTAATAATAATTAATAACAGTATTAATAGAGCAACTAAACACTAATAAAGATCACCGTCACTTTTAATAATTAGAGAATATATATTTTCAGCTTTTAGTGGGATTTCTTGGTTTCTTTGATATTCATGAGTTCATTAATATTTGGATTTGCTTGTAAGAAGCAAAATGAGTCAGCATTCTCAGATGCTTGTTAGTGAGATCCGAACACTACTTAATTTTAACCAAGTTCATAATCAAAAATATGTGTTCACCGATGTACCGGTACAAAAAACTAAACCGGCAAGAATATCTCAAGGCCAGGACTCTTAATGTAGGAAACTGTGGCATGGGAGAAGGCATTGCCCATTCGATTCTGCTTTGAGGAGTTGGTAGAATTCCCTTCTGTTGAGTACTCGACCTTGGATCTTGTTGATACTATTATTAATTATCAATAATATTAAGATGGCAAGTTATTTATATTATTATTACTAATTTCATTAACTTTCGATGTAGAGCTTAGGACCGCAACAAAGCTTCATTTTTTTTGACATTTCTGTTATAGGTTAATTTCAGGTTGAGTGGGTTATCAGCATACCCACCCAATGGATTTCTATGAACGAGAAAGAGCCTTCAAATTTTTCCAGAAAGGTATTTTCACATATTTTCCAGGGATCTTATACAGAACACAATCAAGATATGACTGAAAGTTTTACTTCCCTTGAAAAAGAAGCTGTTCTATAGATTTCTATCGCCCAGTAAAGCAATCTATTAACTTGGCATAATTAGATGATTTGTTTGTCAATGTAATAACAATTTATTATTATATTTTTTTATCTGTGGTTATTTTAAGGGTACAAACCAAAATAATTTTGTGTGCCATTATTCGCACACATTCTGCAGGTTAGCCACCTCTGTAATATATACATTCCATGCTGACACCCCTGAATTTCCCCAACATTTAAAACTAATACTGTACTTAGGAGCCGTCCATAAACCATGTAATGCTTTGAGCGGGTGAGGGGNGGTGAGCTCTAATGGTTACATGCTGTTACATGGGAGAAGGGTGGGGTACATCAAAGTGTTATGTAACACAGATCTTATACTCAAATTCTGATATTCAAAAACAATAATATTGTTCATGTGTTCACCTATGATAAACATGAGTCTAGGTATTGATAAGTTAATTAAAATAGAATTGTAGATTAATCCAAAATATAATTTAGAAAAGTTGTGTGCCTTTAATAGTTTAAATAGCTCTCTATGTGAAGATAATATGACTACCAAAAAAAAGTGCACAATATTAAGAAAGAGCATTGAGCATCGGATTTGGGCACTTTAACATCATCTACAGAAAAAGGCGATCTTAGTCAGCACATAGTAGTGCCACCCAGTTCTTACTCAGATCGCAAACCTTGCATCCATAACATAAATATAGCAGGTTTTTCCTCATGAACCTAAGGAATTAGAGCTGGATGTCTTTATGTCTGTATAAATAATAATACTCTCTGAAATAATTTATAATCAGGATTTAAAATTGGTTTTAAGAAGTATTAAATTTGAATCCCATCTTTAGTATCACAAAACTTCCCTTTGAAAAAATGACATGCATTATTGGTGAGAAAAGTTACGTGACACAGGTTGGGGAGGGGGGTATAGGGGGATTAGGCTAAATGTCTACATGGTGTTACATAGGGGAAAGGGGGCTAAAAAGGTAAGAAAAAAGCGTTATGTGGTTTATGGACGACCCCTTAATGCAATGTGTATAAGTGTAAGTGAATGAAATTGTTGAATAAAATGGTCAATTTAAATTATAATTCTTTAAATACACATACATAGAATCTCGGTCGGGTGAACTGGGGGTGGTTTTTCCTAAATGGTTTTCCACTCTCCCTCCACGCAAATGCGGGTTCACTTCCTCTAATTCAACCTTCCCAATTCCTAATCCATTAGAGTAATTAGTACTTAAAGCGTGTAACCCAAACGGGTAGTAAGACGCGCTGCTAAATATTATTATTATTATCACATACATAGCAAAAAATTAATATTTAAATGCAGATCAGTTATGAAATTTGAAGTTTAGGGGATAGCTAAATTGTCTATCCTGTTTACATATATACAAAATGCTGAAATGTACACACTATATAGGACTATATATCCCTCGTTTTTAAAATATTTTAAGCTATTTTTCTTAAACTCGTAATAACTTGTTGAGGGATGCTTAGTTTCAAATCTAAAAATAACAAGATGTACAATAAGGCCCTAATGGAAAGAAAACTCACCTAGGAAATTAGATCATCTCTATGTGTTTATTATTTATAAGCCTACTTAGGATGCAGAGTTCATCTTAATCTGTAACACCCTCATTTAAGCTATTGCCACATACAATTTGACAAATAACATTTAATTTGTGCTAGCAAAGTGACACTAAACAACAATGAACAACAATGTTGTAGGTTAACTGGATTAAACCAAAAGGTTGCATGCATATTGATTTGCTTGGTTACTCCACTATCAGAACTCTAGATACAACAATCAAAAAGGTTTTTGTGTAAAATTAACACAAAAGTGAATTTATATAATTCAAACAAATGAAAAGAAAGCAACTTTTAGTGTGCAAAGATTATTACATTAGCGTGAAATTGTACCCATTTGGAATGGTTACCATTCCAGTACCGGTAGTTCTCAAACTTAGTGAAAAATCAAAATTGTACCCACTGGAATAATTATAACGACTAAAATTGGAATTATACCCATTTGTATTTCTCAAACAAGCTACTTTATTGAAGAACCAGAATTATAAACACTGGAATTAAACCCACTAAAATCGGAATTGTACCCATTTGGAATGGTATCCATTCCAATATTTCTCAAACAATCGACATTAATGAAAAATCGGAATTGTATCCATTTGGAATGGTAATCATTTGAGTATTTCTCAAGCAAGCAAACCTAATGAGAAACTGGAATTTTATCGACAAATGGCGGACCTTTTGTACTCACAAAACTAATAGACCTACAGATTCACTTTCAATATATTAAACCTATCTATTTCGCTTTAATTATCTCAAACTTGTCACACTTAAATGTGATATGGGAGGAGTGTTTTTAAAAGTCATTTAATGGCTTTGACAAAGCTGAAAAAAATATCCCTAAGAAATATATTTTGGCTACCCTTTAATAGGGATAGTGACAATATGTTAAGAAAGCACAGTCATTTTAAAATTAATACAATCAATTTTCTTTTGATACAGTTATAATGGTTTATTTATTTAAAAAATATTAATAATTCCAAATTTGGGGATGAAAAAATAGCATTATTATTATTATTAATATTATTAGCAGCACCGCATCTTACCACACGTTCGGGTTATACACACTTATGCTAATGGGTAATGGTAGGGTGATTGTGAGATGAAATAGAGAACTTACAGTTTAACGTTGGAATCCGAACCACGGTGGAGGCCTGGCATTCCCCACATTCACAAGATGTCTTGTCAGAGGTGAAGGAAGGGTTTGGTAATCAGGAGGGGGGAAAAAAATGCCTTGCAAGAAGTTTGAATATTGTTTCCCAACATAGAGTAAATAGTTTCGTGTCACCTATTACAACAGTTTTATTTGTACTTTCCTTTTTTTTTGTGCTCACGTTGCCGAAGCAGGTCCACTCCTTAAATCTTTAGAGTTTTGTAAACATTTTTCAAAGTTATTTCTTGAACATATTTGTTTTCAAATATAACCTTTTTTTTAGCAGAAAGTATATTCGTGATTATAAAAAAAAGGTATTTAAAGTTAAACAAATAAGACTTAACAGAACTAACATTTTTTCATTTATTTGTGGTATTATTATTATTATTATAATTATTAGCACCATATCTTACTACCCGTTCGGGTTATATGAATTGAGGTTTTTAACGTGCACTTTTTGAACCAACTGATTATACCAGCACACGAGAATTTCTATAAGCAAGAGCTTAAGGTTCTTTTACATGCCAAAATCAACATGGGACCAAAAGCTTTACTTCCCATTTGAAGGAGGGTGTGCTAAGGATTTTTATCACTCAGGAAAAATCCATCAACCTCGGAGGGGTTTGAACCCATGAATATTGGGTCTTGAGGCGATCACTTTACCCCAAGATCACAATGTGTAGACTTCTGTTTAGTTTAATCATAATAAAAAAAACTTCATTCTCTAAAAATAAGATTGAAAGTAGTCAGTGGTTACATGCTCTAATTTGGTACTCTAGTGTTAGAGTGGATTACAAGTGACTATGAGATTATCGAAAACAAAGTTTGTTTCTGCCATCTTTAAAAAGAGAGGGCAGAAAGGATTGAAAAGGTGTTCATGTCACTTCATGTTTCATTTGCTCCTAACTTATGCCTAGCTGTACTCGTCACAGGTGTATAAACAATCCCAAAAGTTGACGCGACCAAAGCTTATACCACTAGGTTTGGAGTTTACTCAATAAAGACACAGAGACTATTTGGTAAAATACCAAAATAAATCATGAGTAAAGACATTTTTAGTTTAAAAAAAGACATTAATATGTATATTTTGGTACAAAAAAAAATTATTAAGTGTTATATTTATAAAGAAGAGTCAAAGTTTTCATGTATATGCAGCTAACTTTGATAGTATTTAAGTATGTGCTCTTTTTGTAAACAACAGAATAAACAAGAAATCACAGAAAACTCTATTATTTTATTAAGTGTTGGCAATCTCGTTTAGAATAAATAATTTAAAACTAAATTTTAAGGTCAATATTCTTGACCATTCATTTAATGAATTTATTTGATTAAATTGTTATATTTTAAAGAGGTTGAATGAACAAAATAAAAAAATTACAGTTCAGCCATGATAGAATTCAATTTTATTTTTAAAAATGAACCCAATCCACTAGGAGAATTTATGAAATATAATTTCCTGCTGCATTCTAGTAGACGTGGGGTGAGTTAAGAAGAGAGTACAATTTTAATGGCTTTTTGTCTGCGCTATGTTAGCAACTTTGTGGACTAATATTAGGATCAAGGTGTCTTGTCAACTTCAGTATAGGAATTAAAACGTAAGGTCCACCATTTGTTGATATAATTCCAGAATCTCATTAGGCTTGCTTGTTTGAGAAATACTGAAATGGTATTAGTAGAATACACACGGCTTTAGGGGACTTGAGCCCCCTACTGTAGTTTGGGGATGCCCCAAGATCTACGCAGATCCGAAGATAAAATAAAATAGGAGAGCGGGGGGATGATGGAGGATGTATGACCAGTTAAATATTGTGAGCAAATAAAATATCAGGTGATCAGAAATAGTTTCTATATCAATCACCAGATGTATTTATTTCAAAGGAGTGGACTTTTTTTCATGGAATGGAAGTGGGATATCTTGTTGAGTCTTAAAGACAAATATTTAGTGGCAATATTTGCAGCTAAATGTGACCACTGTATAGACCTTGGCTAATATTGTTAAGTGTTTTACAAAAAATATAAGGATATACACATTTACCTATTATAAATAATCGGTGATTTTTGTGACAGTAGGCCTATGTGATGGTTAAGCCAACTTTAATTTAGGCCTATTTATTTATTATTTTGTTAGATTATCATGTTTATAAAAGTAAAAATATGAATGATCAAGTTGTAGGTGACCTGGCGGTCTAGGGGTAAGGTGTCAGACTTCTGTGCTGGCGGCCAGGGTTCAATCCTCGGTCCCGGCACAGATTTATTGCCAGGCCTCCACCGTGGTTCGGATTCCACGTTAAACTGTAGGTCCTCCATTTCATCTCACAATCACCCTACCATTGTACATTAGCATAAGTGCGTATAACCCGAACTGGTAGTAAGACGCGGTGCTAATAATAATAATAATAATAATAATAATAATAATAAATGATCAAGTTAACAAATACCATTTTAAAAAACTTCTAGGTGTGTATAGTGGTAAAAAAAATGTTCTCAGGTGGTAGGGGGGAGTAGCCTCCAAACCACCACCCCTGTACCCTACCTACTTTGCAATCTTGCATACACTATTGAGGTAACCATTCCAAATGGGTACAATTCAGTCGTCTCTATTAGACCCTCTCTGTACCTTTGCTATAGGTAACACCATGAAATGATGGTGTCTTACAGAAAAAAACAATACCTTTTTTTTTAAAAAAATCAAGTATTAACTCACATTATTGCTGTCCAGTAACCGATGATTAAAGGGTCGGTACAATTTCAGTACAGATGATGATGTATCAAACAATAACCATTTAACTTCAATATAGCTAGGAATCAAGACCATCTTGTCTTTTAAGAATCTGAGAACAAAATATTATAAAAAACATAACAGTGAGTACCTTTACAGATATACAGCCAATTAAAAAATATACCCCTGAATTAGTGGTGAATGCTGCAACCCAATCCCTGACTAAATGGCAGACATGAAGTTGTCATGAACATAAAACCTCTCACACTTCTCACAAGTAATTTATTTCTGGTAAGACCCCTTATTTTGTGTGTGTTCCTTACAATAATCTATATGTAACTATGATAAAAGATGGAGAAATAAATTTGTAATCAATAAAAAAAATTGATGCTTCACGCCTTACTTACTGCCCAGACTACCTACATATTTAAACTAATGAGGTAGAATTTTAAATAAATGTACCCAATTTTGCATGTAGGGTGAGTGGAAAAAAATATTTAAGAATAATAAAATTAGTAGGCCTACACCTGACTCAAAATATAATCCCAATCTCCCTGTCATGAGTAAATCAGAACAGGGCCACTAATTTTGAAATATGCAGTTTGCAAGTCACTTTAGGATTACTCGCATCTCAGACACAATCTCACAAAGACATAATTTTGAAACGCCTGAACTTCAAAACGTGACTTCACACTAGTGGTGTGAGAGAATTTTCCTCGCCAGCTAAACACCGTGCAAGATAGAGCTTGTCTAGTGAGTAAAGAAACATAAACAAAGATGGACACTGTTCCCCCCTTCTGTAAATAACTTTGTTGAAATAAACCAACCATTGCAAAAATGATGATTGTTTTGGAGGCTTCATGCAATACTTGAATATAAAAATTTGTTTGTGTGAAATACCAGCAATTTTACTTTTTTTGCTTTAAAGAAGAGGCAAACTTGGCTGGGTTGGCAGTGTAGAAACGTTACAGCTACCAAATTGGAACCATGAACAACAGATAATAATGCTTCTGAAAAAGAACCAGTGACAAATGTCACCTCTTTTGAAGGCCCTTCAGAAGATTATGACAAGTAAATTAAAATTCCCAGAAAGAGGCATAATAATTTACCAACTTTTTTTTTTATCACAGTGCATGTCTGTATCATCTATTTTATAAATGATGCATTCAAATACAGCTATTATTGTGGAATTTTTTGTTTTCAGGTAAATTAGTAGGTTCCAGTGAGTCAATTAATAAGTACAATGCTGAGAGTAGTTGTGTTGCCTCTAGCTGTAATGGATCGAGTTCCAGTTATTCGTCCTGTAGTGTATCTTCTGAAGACTGACAATTTAATTGATGTAAGACATACACACCTACAAATGACAGTGAAAATGACAGTAGTGAAGGTGAACCCAAGATTGGAAATTCTGATGCTGATCGTGTTAATCAAACAATTACTACTACCATATTTGCTCCAAATTCAACATGTACTCCCCAATCTAATGGCGATATTTCATTCTCAAATGGGAATAAATATACTATTTTGATGAGTCCACTGAAGAAAGGTTTAAAACGCAAAAGGAATTAAGACAAATAAATGAGGAACCATATTGAAGATTGTCTAGAAATTGTGGACAGGCATACAAATCACACAGAGCAAGGCAGAAAATTAGAAATGAGAGGAGGATGAAACCTGTTTGTCTGGAAACATAAGCTAAAACACTCAATAAAATTCAGTGAAGAAGAGAGAATGAAGCTGTTATATAAGTTTTGAGAGCTTAGTTATATCAAAAAGCAAAGACAATTTATTTCAAATACCATAGAGATTATTCATCCCAAGTACCGGTAACTTCGCGCTGGTGGTGCTGGGAGCCAGAGGCTATGTAATAATGTGTTCATTTTCATCTACATGATAAGAAAGTCTGAGTGTGCAAGTTGTTTTCAAGAACACATTAGACATTAACAATTGCCCCATTCGCACTGTGCTAGCAAAACAAAATATGGTTATTGATATTCTACGGGAAGCAGATAGACAAAGGATACAAGGTAAGCAAAACACAGTGGATGAGAGTAAACAGCATAAAACAGCATTTCCAATCAATTCATCAATGGAAGTAAAACAATTGATGATATTCATAAAAATTATGTGGCTGATTTTAAAACGATAACTGCTCCATTTGGAAAATAAGTATTTTATTGAATGTTCACCCAAGAACTCATTCTTTTTTATTTATTTTTTTACCAAAAGAGAATATGTGATATATGCACTGCTTATGAAAATGCAGAGGCTGAAAATTTTTTTTTAACTGCACAGGGCAACAGGTTGTCTTGTACTTGTGTGGAGTGCACTAGCACAAATACTTGATAAAGGGCCACACCCAAAATGAAGGGCACTCAATACACTCCCTGATCGAAAGACAAAGCGACAGATGAAAGGTGGCCTTAAGTATCCTCCAGAAGCCTTTGTTTCAGCTAAATGTGCAGCTAAAAAATTAGATAACCATTGTTCATTAATAAATTATGGTATGAAGATTTTTATGACATGAAATAACTGACTAATGATATGGGTTTTATTAAAGTCAGCCATAAAGATGACAGGCATTAAGATTGTAAAAGTTGCAAAAACATCCCCAATTCGACTTTCTATGAAACTTTTTATGGAAAGCCTGACTTCAACGAGGCTTTTATCATCAAGAATGAGCATGTGAATATCGAGTTGAGACCTGCTTTCTAAGCATCAAGGGTGTCATAAGTATAAATAAAAGTTTTTTAAAAGGTGAAAGTTCATGGTCCTGAATGGCGAGATTGCAATATTTTTGTCCCACTACAATATATTATACCGATATGCCACTTCAATATGATGTAGGCCTACTTATGCCTACTTATAAAATTATAATGATTCAAAACTTTCAAACTCGTTTTCTGGCAAAATCATAATTTTTGAATAATGTAATTGTTGCAGCAAATTAATGAATTATAAAATACCAGAATGTTCACCCAATAATATGGACCAGTATTTGTGCACACAATTTGTAAAACTATAACTCAACAAATTAACACATTCAAAATGGAT
This sequence comes from Timema shepardi, assembly GCA_902151425.1. Classification (NCBI taxonomy): domain Eukaryota; kingdom Metazoa; phylum Arthropoda; class Insecta; order Phasmatodea; family Timematidae; genus Timema; species Timema shepardi. The sequence continues at coordinate 107,165 of CABFVX010000531.1, read as the reverse complement.
ACTTACTTATGTTTCTGAAGTAAGTAGATAGTTATATTTCCAAGAAGAGAAAACTTATTTTTCCATCTCTAAATGAAACTACAGAATACACACACTGGAATACAAATCAAACTAAGGCCCATGAGCATTATCTCCTAGTAACTGAACAGAAAGTTTTAAGACCATTTGGCTCATCCCTCCCCTCTCTTTCCCAGGGTGTTTCTTTTTTCCCCCCTTGTTGGGTAAAACAGCAAATAAATACTGTCTTCTTCTCTCCTACTTTTTACATCAATCTTCCTCCTTCTGAGTAATGATATTTAACTACTATAAGTGTACCAAATGCAAATAAATCAGTGCTATAATTATTACAATATAACCTTGTTTCTATCACTAAAATATGCGCTTACTTGTTAAGCCAAATGTTGGCTCCTCTGATAGTTTTGAAGCATTCATTTTTTGGTAGGCCTATGTGATCGAATTGTAATTCCTGCTTGTTCTGGTTATACATCATGGTAATGAAGCCCAAGTATGTCATCGATGGAACTAGTTTTACTGGAACTGGGCCTTGAATGAAGTTGAAATTATTTAGTGTTTTCAAATAAAACATATTTATATTTTTTGTGACAGAATTAGAGTTTATTCTCCAAGTTTGTCTATCATGTATTTCACTATCTTCTGAAACTGAAGAAACTTTGTTGCTGGGTATTATCGTCTGGTGATCCTGTATTTGCTCTTCAAAGTTTTTAAACTTCACTGTGTGAGTTGGTGAGTTTTTTCTTCCCCTTTCAGGATTACCTTCCAAAGAACTATTTGAGAATGACAAAAATGACCTTGGAGTGTCATTTTGTGTAATTTGTTTTACCTGACTGAATGGCCCATGACCTATAATTTTAAAAAGGCTACTTTTGATTTCTTCATCCAAACATTGTGCACTGGGAAGCTCCTCACATTTCATAATATGATTCTCATTTGAAAGTGTATTTCTATTTATGTTGTTAGACTGAAATACTACTTTACCATTATGAACACGAAGAAAACATTCACATTTGTTCCAAGTCAATGCACTTTGTGTATTTAAGCTAGTAACCTGTGAACCTTTAAAGGATAATTTATGCTCAACTCGTATTTCCTTTAATGTAGGACCATTCATTGTGTTTCCAGGAACTTTAGGAATTTTACTACCAATGAGGTCAAATAGCTCAACATCAGTTTCCCTCTCAACATGAAAATTGAATGGTCCAATAAAAACCTTGTGTTGAAATTTTGGGGTCGCATATACCCCTAAAATATCCTTTTGGAAGGATGGGGTTAGAATGTATCGACAAATTTTATTAGAATCTTTGGCGATTTCCACTAGTTTTAGCAAGTCCCCATATGAAAGTAATTTTTTCATTTTGAAGAGGACCAACTCAAAATTATTGTTCAAAGAAAGTATAAACCATTGAGAAGGATATTGAGACAGTGATAAAATACCTTCAAATCTGCTTATTTCTTCAAGGTAATTATCATCATTCTCATAGGATGTTTCATTTAAATCCTTCATTACATTTAAATTAATAGGGAAAAATCTTATAAAATTACTACCATTCTTCTTTAAAACGGTTGCCTTAATTTCGAATGTATTCAAGTACTCACAAGTCTTTCCAGGTATTAAAGCACTACTTTCATCTATAATTTCTTTATATGGTGCAAGAACCACTCCGAACACCTTTTCAAAAGGGTCAGAATCCAAAGTTTTACCCTGAATCATGTACACTGCCTTGGGGAGCCCAGTCCAAGAACCTTTTCGAAGATCAATACAAAACTCATGTGGTTTAAAATACTTGGTAGACAAAAATATTTTATAACCATTTTCATTTTTCAGTAACCAGAGGTGAAACTTTTTAGATCTATATTGCGAGCATAGCAAATCAATCTTAGCAATAAACCACTCACCAGTGCCAGGCTTTATATCTGACAACAAAATAGGATTTTTATCTTGTAAAACTTTGCATTCTTTAGAAGAAAGTAATTCTTGTGTTGATTTATTTAAATTGCTGACCTTGTATTTATCAATAGAATGATTTTCAATGTATAAATCTAATGGTGACAGTTTCTGATTTTCTGACATTGTGTTTATCTGACTGCTCACACTTATATTTGTGTACATATTGTCAGCAGACATCAAACATTTGTTTAGAGTGTTTGAATCTAGGTTAGTTAACATTTTGTTTGAAAGAGCATTTTTAACTCTACTTTGCTCATTTGGAAGAGCAATGTTACTTGAAGTATGTGTTGGAGTGTTTGATGCAGGGAAACAATATGAATCAACTTTCATTTTGCTGTTTTCAAATGTTTGCTGAAGTGTTTTAGAATCTTCACTGTTGTTTAGTGTTGATGTTTGGGTTTCAAAGTCTTCTAGTTTCATGGATACAACACAAGTGATCTTGCCAATGGATGGTGAGTGATCAAGTTGGTTGTTTTCATCTGTTACTTCTGAGTGAGGCATGATAAAGATATTATCTGTATTTACAGAAGATTTCTGAATATCCATGGGTGAATCGAGTTTTATTTTTATTTGTTTGTTGAGTTGAGTGCGTTGGATGCCACTTGTGTGTACTGCATGTTTGTGAAAGTGAGTATGAAATTTATCAACACATGTTGTGCTTTTTACTGCAACATTACGGTGCTTTGAAATATTTCTTTGAGTTAGTTTTTGTGTAGTTAACTCACTTGCTATATCTTCTCTGAGAAATAGCTTTACTGGTGTATGTGAAGATGCATTTGATTTTCCTACACAACAAATGCAGTCATAGCATGAGTGAAACATACAAAATACACTAACTTTATCAATAATGGGTAGTCTCTTGATTAAAATTGTAACTTTCTTTAGTTTATACCTTTCTGAAAGAATAGACACTTTTTGTTCCCATGTTAATTTTGGTTGCATTCTAATAATTTTTTTAGTTCGCCTGTGCTCAGCCAACTTTGGATTAGGTATCAATGAAATATTGTCTGAGGAATATACTCTTTTTACTACACGATTTGAGAGCTGATCAAAATAGTTTGGGTTCGAAAGAGGTGCAACTTCATACTTGTCAGGTATGATTATTTTGGTGTCAGTCAAGGGGAAATCTTTACCCATGACAGAATCTTTAAACCGCTCTGGTAGTTTAATTTCTCTTTTTTTGTTTCCGTCACCCAAAACAATTGTTTTTTCCTTGGACCGAATAACAGTTTGCTTAAATTCTCTCTCTTCCTTTGCAAGATTACAATTTGATTCATCCGATTTCCTTAATGAAGTAAGCGAATTCAGAAGTGTAGTCTTAAAACCACAAATATTAGTGTCACTCTTTATATAACCACATTTACATTTAAACACACATCTAGGTTTCCCACAGTGCTCAGGTATTTCTGATTTACCAAAGTGGATACTGCTGCACAGACAACCACTTATACAGCTTTCGTTTGAACATTCATCCTCATCAATAATGTTCACATCTAATCTGTTTAGCTCTCTAACTATAGTTTCAGTTCTTTTCCGCTCCTTTATTGGAGTTTTAGAAGGTAGCTTTGTATTGTCACTTCTAGCTTTTGTATCTTCTGGATCATATCCAAAAATCATTTCTGGTTTTGTTAGAAGTTCAATAGAAGATATTATTTTATCTAGAATGTGTTTAACTTCCTCACCAATATTTTTTTCTTGGGTTAGTTTTGAAGTTAAGGAACTTTGTTTAGAATTTTCTTCTGGATTGTCCTGTTGGTATGCACATGAATGTTGTCTTGGTGGGTCTTCAAAATATTTTTTTAAATAACTGTTGCAATAAGATTTTTTATTAATTTTCTTCTTTGTTAAAATGGTTTTAGGTTTGAGCACTACATTCTCTTTAACATCTTTGTTAATTTCTTTTTCTTTGCTAGTTTGTATTAAATTGGGATTTTGTTTAGGTACACCAGTGAATGAACCTTGAGGCCGAGTAACCATACAAGCCTCATGTGTGAGATTAGAAGGCTTTAAATCTTCTTTTGTAGCAATACTTAACATGGTTCTCTTTATTTCTGGCTGAGGGAACTCAGGAGAAACAACCGATAAAGCAAACTGAAGTAATTCATCATCAATATGAGTTTTTTCCCCCAGTAGTTTCTTCACTTTTGGTAAATGTTCAACAATCTTACCAATACATGATGTCACTTTCATACAATACTTATTAGGTTTTAATAATATTAATGCTTTAAGGACCTCTGACTTCACATATTTTTCCATACATATACTTATTTTATCAGCTCCTAGTTTCAGGTTATTTTTATTGATATCAATCTTTGTGTGATTTTTCTCTACATCCATATTCATACTTTCATGAATTTTTTCTGCTTCACTCGATGTGTTTGTTAAATGTTCACAACTCAGATCAGTTAGTATTGCTATCAATTTTTGTTCATAGGTTAGTGATTTGGAGGATATTTTTTCAGATTCGACAACATTATTTATTGGAAAATGCATGTCATTTTTACTTAAGTCAGAATTATCTTTACCTATCTTATTAATTAATGTGTCTAGGATATGAGAATGAACTTCAATATAATTATTTAATAAATCAGATATAAAGGCAGACATGTTAATGGAAGGTACTTTATCATTTATGGTAGAGCATGATGCAAGAGATGAATGTTGAGTTTTGTGAGACTTGATTTCTTTAACCTTTTTCGTTGATACTTCCTTAACAAAGGGCAAACCCCAAAAATCATCATCAAAACTTGAATGATAAAGGCATTGTTTCACTTGTACTGGACTATTTTGTAGATCATCTTGGTCTGGCAAGTCATCAGAGTCATAACCAACATTTGATTTTTCATAGCACAAGGTGTTTTCTGATTGATTCACACTTTTAATCATTTTGTCAGTGTCATTGAATTCAGAATCAAAGGGTGAATCAAAACTGCTCACATCTTCATCGCAAATACTTATATCTCTAATTTGTTTTGTGCTACATGTTTTTAACTTGGTTCTCCAATTTGATTTAATTTTTGTTATGTCTCTTGTTTTCTTTAGTGATGCAACTTTAGCTTGAAAATCTGCAAATTCCCTTTTCTTTTCCATTTCATAGGCTTCCATAGCGTGTTTAGTCTTAAATGAATAAAAAGGGATGTTTTCTATGTAGTTCAAATGAACACACCATTTATTTACATCCCCGTTAGGCAAAATTTCACTTATTGGTTCACATTCATCTCCGCTAAGAGGTGATGGACAGTGATAAATATCTTCATCACACTTGAGTTCTTTAAATTCCTTTTTATTGATAGAATTCACTATCATGTTGGAAGTGTTTTGATCGGAAGAGGCTTCCAACCTACTCTCAATTGCTAAAGAAGTGGAAACATTCATGTGATTGCTTTTGTTTTGGTTTACTGGTCGATAAACATGTTTTTTCATATCTTGAGTTTTCTGAGAAACTTTTGTCAAATTATAATTTTTACTATGGAATTCACATTCTTTAGGAATTACAGGTTGAGAAATTTGGACAGGTGGTGGTAATCGTATTGCACAAGTACTTGTTAGTCTAGGCATTCTTATGTCTTGAAATTTATTTTTGTTCTGGAGTTTTTGGATCATCTGTCGTTGTAAATCTGCCTGACTCAGCTTATGCCTATTTTCAGCTTTTGATGCAATTCCCTTTAACATTTGTAGTATTTGCCAGTCATCCTGTTTTGTTTTATCCATGACTGATACTATAGAAACTTCACTGCCTTTTCTGTTTATTGGCATAGTGAGCCTTTGCAGAAAACTGTTGTTAAATGCTGACTGACTTTCTTTTATCTCTTTGGGTTTGAAGCCACGGAATCCAGTCCATGAAAGAGAGGTATTTTCCCCTCCTTGATTTATATGTAGGTTAAAATCAAATTGAGTATCTTCTAAACGTGTAACTATAACCTCTGGTAACATATGAGCTTTTGGAATTAGACTTAGTTGAGGAAAGATCTCAGGCAAAAGAATAGGAGGACCAAAAACATCAAGCTTCTTCCTTACACGTAAAGTATAACCTCTATCTTCAGTAAAAGGAACCAATTCAGGTGCTTCTGGAGATTTAGTAAGCTCTTCCTTGATCACCATTCTATTAAATTCCTCTTTTAGAACATTTTTGGTGTGCAAGTTCTTTGATCTCACACTATCCATTCCATCACTGATTATTTTATCTTGAGATGAAGAATTCACACAGTTTTGTGTTTGAGGCATGTTTTAACATTAAAATTATAGGCATTGTTGCATCAAAATCATACCTGAAACATGAATGCAGTTTAAAAAAATTAGAACACTTAAAGAGTTTTAGTCCTAACCTATTGAATATTATTAATTAGCAATACAAGTAAAATGATTTTTTTGTAATACAAAGAAAATTATTTATTTCATAGGTTATACTATTCATTTATTTATACTGTAGGTTGTACAATATTGTAAACCTTAGAACACAAAATATATTTAATTTCAAACAAGAAAACTTATCTTTATTTTCTATTTATTCTCAACTAATTAACTAAAAATAATGCAAAATCAAACAGTACAGATTAATCAAAGGCTTAATAATGTTCAATGCGTATAACCCGAACGGGTAGTAAGACGCGGTGCTAATAATAATAATAATAATAATGTTCAACTTTGAGTTAGAGTAAAGGTGTAAAATTAAGAAAATTTGAAAGAAGATTGTTTATGAAGAGTAAAAATTTACTCTGATGAAAGTTAATTAAAGAAATAAATAAAACATAAATAATTGTTAAGTAATGAATGTAAGAACACAATAATGACTTGGTTTTTAATTTAATAAAGAAAGTGGTTGACACCCCTAAAAAAAGGATATGTGCTGTAGATTTTCACAAAAATCACAAAATGTCTAAACTGTTACCAGGCTTTACTACAAACCTAGTAATTTTGAAAAAAACAAACAAAAAAAACAACAGTTTGGTTTTTGTTCATATGTACTAATTATGCTAATGTATTGCAAAAGTGATGTCTTAAGAGTACAGTGGTTCCCAATCCTTTTCAGATGATGCTCCCCCCCCCCTTTCCACCTTGGTAGATAATCAACTTTCCATGCCACACCAATACCGTCCTAATTTTTTATATATAAAAAACCAATGTACCACTGCAGGGTTGCCACTATTTTCTCAATACAATATTTTCTGTATTTTACAGGTTTCCCAGATGGAATACCCATTTTCCCAGACACCTTATTTAGTATAAAAGAAGAATGAAATTCCACGTTTCTTAAATTGACTATTTTGAAGTCATGCCATTGTGTTGTGTTTNCCACCACCACCACTACCACTACCACTACTACCACCACCACCACCACCACCACCAACAACAACAAGCTATTACTAATCATGTATTTTTATATTCCTCTTAGATGGCTATGACAGTAGCTTAATGAGGTGATTTAAGATTTATAGCACCTAGCCTATAAACTCAATTATGTTTATAAAACATTTTAGATTTCTTCAATAATGGAATTAATATTGCCTTTAACTTTGCAAGTCAACAATATCAAAAATCAATCAAAATGTTTGTTTTGTCACTTTTGGCCACCCTTTGCATAATAAAGCTATGAAATTGTCCAGCCATTATGGTTATTATAACTTATTAATTGCTGTCTCCAGACTCAGGCGTTTTCATTTTCTCATATCCTACCAAAGAAAGAATGGAAACATTATGATTGTGGAGTGGCTTGAAAGAAGTATGGAGTTATATATTTGCACCAAAATCAACCAAGAAAATTATGACAGGCCATTACTTAGTCCACAGACACATTTGACTTTAGTGATAAGCCAATTAGATGTAGCATTTAATATTCTAGGCACACGTATTGTAAACACAATTTGTGAAACCTACATCTCTTCTCTTGCATCATTTAGTGACTTAACTGTAACTCGATAAATGGCCAGAAAGATAGATACACACAACATGGAAGTATAGGTGAGGAGTAGGCACTCATACCAAATTTGGGTTTAGTAAATCAACTTTATTCATTTTAAAATCCTACTCAAACAAAAAAAAAAATGTGAGATTGGCAACAAACCTGATCCATTTTTACTGCCTAGAGTCAAAGTTAATGACAGGGAATTAACAAACTATAATAACAGGAAATCAATATGCAGGCAATGACAGAAATGAAGAGAGTTATGTAAAAGTGTAAAGAGAAGTCCTTTTGTCTATTTCTACCCCTCAGGTTTAAAATGTAATGGTAGTGATACTTGTCTGGATAGTGCTGCATTTTTAAGGTGTAAACAATTCTTTTATTCTTTTATTAATAAATACAAATATAACTTTCTATTTTTGACAAATGGGAATGAGAAAAATTAATACAGAGGTGTATGATATCCAACTATACTAAATAATAGCCCTTCAATAATAAAAATTAATTATCAAAAATTTATACTTTCTTTTCGAACATGATGTAATATTGTGCCACTACACAGTAGGCCTATGATGTAAAGTTACATTATTTTAAGTAAAGTTTTTCTTCGCTAAGCTAATCTTCAATATCCTTTAAAGTATGTTATTTGTCTTTGACAGCAACTCTGACAATATAAGTAACTAAAAATTCAGACAGGCTATGACTTTTCATTAAAATGTCTTGACATTTGCTTAAATAGAACCTTTCAAAAACATTTTCTTGGCAATTATAAAAACAAATAGATTAATTATACAATTACCAAAGGAAAAGCAATTAAACCTAATATTTAAGTGAACCAAGTTTCAGATTTTGAAAATACTAATTTAATGTTATGCCAGATGATGTAAGTTTTAGGGGGGAAAGCCACACATACATATAAAGTACATTTTTACCAAAAGAGAAACATTTTTTTCTAAGCATGTTCAGTAGCGGATTTAGGCTTAGGCCCGTGAGGCCCGGGCCTAGGGCGGCAAATTTTGAGGGGCGCCAAAATTTTTAAGATGAATAAAATTAAAAATCGATTGGGTTCTGGAGAAAGATCATTTTCCACTCTGAAAAGAGTGAAAAGTTATTTGCGTGCAAGTATGAAACAAGACAGACTAAATGCACTTGCATTACTAACCATTGAAGCACAATTAGTTCAAGAAATTAAGTATGAGGAGGTCATTGATATTTTCGCACGGACGAAAGCAAGAAAAAAATGTATTATATGATTAATCAGATAAAAATTAATTTATATTTTAATTACAAGCAATTTATTATTAATTCTATATTTAATTGTTATATTAAAAAAATAAATGTTTAATTTATACTTAAATTAGATTTCTTATTATTATTGTTATTATTTTCATTATTTTATACACACACACACACACATATATATATATATATGTTTATATATATATATGTTTATATATATATGTTTATATATATATATGTTTATATATATATATATGTTTATATATATATATGTTTATATATATATATGTTTATGTATATATATATATATATATTGTTACAAAAAAAAGGGCGCCATATCGTCTCGGGCCTAGGGCGTCCTCAAGCCTAAATCCGCTACTGAGCATGTTGCATGCCCTCTGTCAGTTGTATTAATAACATCTGGCCACTGAGCAGGATCTGAAGGATCCTATTCCACAAATGTTTTATTTTCACTAGCGAAGTCTAGCTCTAAATCTAAAATGTTATAATTATTTGACATTCCTAATATTTCATTTCCTTTCGCCTCCTCCAACTCTGATAGATTATCACTTGATGTTTCTATATTATCAAAATATTTTGATGTTGATGGTTCAACTAAATTATTTTTTCTTTCATTGGAACAATTGAACAATTTAAATCGTCAGTCTTGTTTTCTGTTATTGATTGTTTGTCTAAAGGCCTACTTGAAAATGATGACTCAGAGGAGGCAGACAGACAAGCTTGATCTTCACCTGATGCACCGGAATGAGCAGTAAAATAACTTTGGATTGGCTTTTTGGCTATTTGTTTTAGTTCATCAGCAAAAACTTTTTCTTTTTTTCTGCTCGTTTTTGTGCATCTGTCTTATGTTTGTACATTGTAAATAACTGGATGAAATGCAGTATTTTTGGTAAAAAGAAATTAACAAAATTCTACATTTTGTGAAAGTTAAAATGTAAGAACAGCAATCATGATCATTTGAAATCCCAAATGCAACTTCTGTGACAGTATTCTTTGTCACTCTTGGTTCACAATAAAATAATACAAAACCATGAAAAAACACAATAACAACCGGATAACCAACCCGAAACTGATAACCAACACAAAACAATGTGAATGTGTTCAGTGTTGTGAGCATTCGCCGTGCTACTCAGAGTAAAACAAACCACGGCAGGGTCAACACACGCCACTCCACCAGGCTGTCACCGGCATTTTACCACACGACAATAATATCCCCGCGATTATACTTGAGAAACCTTTATGGCGAGTGACTGACAAGTCGTAAATACCTCAATCGTTCACTCGGCCCAACTGTCAGAACAAGAACCCCCATAAGATACACTGAAAAGAGCAGTGTAAAATAACGAGTTTTAAAAGATGAAATTTGTCATTATAAAAATTTTAGTATGAAGAAATTTTGTAGTTTTTTTTTACCCCCCAAACCCCCCATCTCCGAGGGTTGAGGCAATATGAGTCGCTGATTTGCCCCCTATGGACGGCCCTGGTTACAAGAATGTTTTAAATTATATACCGTACTGAAAAAAATTAATCTTAATATTGTGATTAAAATGTACTAGTATATGTATGGATTAGTGATTTCTAAAAAGTTGTTTTAAATATGTTGTTTGTCTTTTTTGTTTCTGCACACCTATGCAAAGCCTAAAAGACTGAAACAGATTTTTTTATAAATTTTATGCATATACTGATATATAATAAATAAAAATTCAAAAACATAAAAATTGGGTGTGATTTACAAAACAAAATTAAATTGTTTGGAAACAGCTTTTAAGACCTTTATTTGATTTATAACTGGTCAGTTTACAATGATAGTTGGCGAGCTTACCTTGAATGGTTCTACTATGTTGTCGCTTATAAGATAAGGCAAGATTTCTTCCTTTGGAGTAGTGAGACTTCATATGTCACATGTCTCCTAAAACAGCAAAAGATAATTCAGATTTTATTTCTTAAAACATGCATTGTTCTAATGCATAAATAATAACGTTGGTTTTCTTAAATATTGGTATTTTAAAATCTTTTTGCAAATTTTGAGATCATATTCATAACAATTAGGGTGTTCGAAATCTAACAATATAAAGAACAAATAAATTTGTTTTTCTTTCAAAAATCACTACTGTATGACTTTTTGATTAAATTTCCCTTAAGTATAGGTGGTATGGCAATCAAGACCATAGCCAGCCAATAATTTCAGAGGGGGGGAGGGAGGGTGTTTGGTGGGCACATCCCCCAATTGTTGAAGACTAGAAAAAAATTCTAAATATTAAACACATCTAGAAGCTCTTTGAAGTGCTTTTTATGGTAACACAGCCCCCTAATTTGTACTTATACCTTAATTTTGATATTGTCTGAATCATAAATAAAGCCATATATATTTTGTTCATATTTTTTTTTTGNAATATATATGGCTTTATTTATGACTCAAACAATATCAAAATTAAGGTATAAGTACAAATTAGGGGGGGAGGATTCAACCCAGCTAGTTTATAATTCAACAACCAGTAACATGGTGTCTACTCAACTTGACCAATGAAATTCCCAACCTTTTCCCCAATTTCTCCTGATCATTTCCTAAAATTCCCCGACTCAAAAGTGTGTCACACTTTTCTATTCGCCCCCACTCCTACCCCATAGTTTTTGTTAATCGTTTGTTATTAATAATAATAAGTATTAAAATTTAAACAAATGGTTTTTTTTTATTAACATACCCTAATAAAAATTAGAAAAATTATAAATTATATTCAACAGCTACAAACAAAAAAAGACAGTTTGAATCACATTGTAATGTAATGACTTAATTGATTGATTTTTGTCAGTATTTAAATAATTTAACTTATTTATGGCCTATTTAACATTTTGTTCAGATATTTATAGGAATCCCACTTTCAACCACCAACATTGAAAATCAGAGAAAACCCGAACGGGTAGTAAGACAATGTGCTAAAGAAAATTAAATATAAAGTCACTAATTTGTTACTATAGGAATATGTTTTATTTGATTTATTAATTTTAAAGCCCATCTAAAAAGTTATCAAAGGCTTTCTTTAATATTTCGTTATGGATTGTTGCATAAGTTCACTTTATATAATTAATTAAACAAATTATGAATGTAAATTTACAAGTGTAATTTTTTTTTTACCACTGTGGCAACATGAGTTTTCATTTTTCAAATAATGAGCTTCCTATGAAAATCAGACTGTAGTAATATAGTTAAGGGAAAAATTGATATGAAAATATTTAATTGTTACCATAAAACATAAGCTTGAATTAAATAATTATGTTGATGAAGCCTATAAAATTAGAATACATATAATAACAAAACCATTCAAAGATACTATGCGCCTAATTTTATCAAAATATAAAATGGTGAGTTACATTTCCTCTGAATATTGGATGAATTGACATAGAATGACCCGCTTAGGATAATATTTGTTCCAAAAAGGTTCAGGGCTAATTGGGGAGAAAAGGTTAAATAATGATGTTACAGATCCTGTACTCATCACACGACATTGTTAGGATAATCAAGTTTCATATATTATGGTGGTCAGGACATGCAGTGCAAATGAAAAAAACGTGTTAAGGGTAGTAACTGGTAATCCTAATGGGAAGAGACCAATGGGAAAACCTATAGCCATGATGATAAACCAAGGGTATGAAATTTAAAGTCTGAAGACACTACTAACCAGACTAAAATTTTTAGTCACCACTATTTTATATTCATGGTTATACATATAAAAATATTAACCATTTTTAAAATGTATGTTCTTTAGCACTTAGTTTTTGTATAGCGCTGCCTTTCTGCACTTAAGTACCACTTGTTAATCACAGCTTTTGGGTCAAACTCTTGACAAGGAGGATCCATTTACAGAAATTCTGACCAAATCATCCAATGTCTCAGTCTTGAGAAAGTTCCTCTAAGCCGCCGTGAGCCTTTTATGGTAGCTGAATCCCCTCTCACATGAAGCTGTGTTCACTTGTAGAACAGCACAAAATGTGAGAATCTGGAGCACATTGTGGAATCTTGCTGAACACTTTTCACTATGAATCTTTTAAAGCATCTGATTCAAAGTCAGTGAAGAAAACAGAAGTTTGAATTCGGTTCACTCTGCTAACAGAAGATTCACTTTCTTATTAAACAGGCTTGGATTCAAATAAACGAAGAGCTTCTTTATTTCTTCTATCCCAAATTAAAGAGTTTTTTTCTTTGGGAGGCCAACCCATGGTGTCGAAAACATGTGTAGATGTAATCAAATCTGTTGATATAGATTGCAATATTTCTGTGATATATATATATTTCATAGTTAATTAAGGTTTACTCTTACAGTCTGAAACTCTTGCTCCCCATTCTGAATATTAGTCAACCGCACATCCCTGATTTTCCCTGAAATGGATACCTGGTCCAAGAACTCTTTTTCGCTTGATCCAACACTAGATTCTAGGTCTGCCAAAACTGAGATGCAGTGTTCAATTTATTTATTTTCAGAGATGAAAGTCTTAAGTTCCTTATTTTGCAATGCTACACTTAAAGGGTTCAATTTCCTGTAGAGATTCAAAAGAAAGTAGTAAAACTTAACAAATTTAAATTGCTTCAGACTTTTCAGCAAACCCTTAGCTTTAGCACCATGACTTTCTTTTCCGTGGGCCACCTGTTCAAGATAGGTCACAGCAGATTTCAATGTTTGCAAGAGTGCTCTTACAGCACTCTCTTTGCAGACTAACCACCTAGCCATCGCGATAATTCCAAATTTTACTGACATCTGAGTATAATTTGATGTAGTATTGTCAAAGAATGTAGAAAGAAAAGCGAAAGCTCTGTAGGAATTATGTAAAACCTCAATCCCATGAGTTCTTTTACTTGAATACAAAGATAAATAAAAATTGCAAAGGGAGATATTTGTGCAAAAGGTACACACAAAATGCTCTTTTCTTCTAAGAAGTGACAGGGTTTGGGGTGTGTGTGTGTG